>NDXB01012986.1:19094-35034 GCA_002631895.1 Agapornis roseicollis | reverse complement strand
AAAAAAAAAAAAAAAAAAAAAAAAAAAAAAAAAAAAAAAAAAACAAACACAAAACCCACCACAAACCCCACAACAGAAACTAAAAAACAACCTAAACTATCCCTTTAAGTACACTAGGAGATTTAAAATGACAAAGTTCTTCACTATTTCAATTGCAAGCATGGGTGTTTGATCCACATTTTTATGACACAACACTAAGATTCATACATACATGATTTCTCAAGGGAGGGAAAAGATGTTGCTTTTCACAGGAGCATCATAGAATGGTTTGGATTGGAAGGGACCTTAAACATCATCTAGTTTCAACCCCTTCCCTGGGCAGAGACACCTTCAGTAGACCAGGTTTCTTATAGTCCCATCCAGCGTGGCCTTTAACACTTTCACGGATGGGGCAGCCACAGTTTCTGAGGGCAACCTGTTCCAGGGTCTCATCACCATCATACTGGAGAATTTCTTCCTTATATCTAATCTAAATCCACCCTCTTTCAGTTTAAAACTACTTCCCCCTATTCTGTCATTGCAGTTCAATTAGTTGAATAAATCATCACTTGGCTGATGATCAATCTGCATCACAGCATATTAAATATGTTTCAACTATGTAGATTTAACCAGTTAATTCATATGTAGCTCACTTATTAGTTGTAAAATTATTTCTGTGGCATAATTTAGTCAAATCTGTATGAATACATGATTTTGGTAAGGTAGAGCAAAGATCATAGAATCACAGAAACATAGGATCAACTAGGTTGGTTCATCAAGTCCAACCTTCACCTCAGGACTGCCAAGGCCACCACTAAACCAAATCGCTGAGGACTCATCTAACACAGTTTTTGAACACTTCCAGGAATGGTGATTGCACCACTTTCCTGGTAAGCCTGTTCCAATACCTGATCACCTCTTCGATGAATAAATTTTTCCTACTATCTAGTCTAAACCTCTCCTAGTACAGCTTGAGGCCATTATGCATAGTTTTCTGAAGCAAAATTCAGACCCTGTGAAGACTCAAAATCACATGAAATTACATTAAATTTTTTTACAAAAGAAAATATTATTTTAATTGCCTTGCTCTAGATATCAAAATAAACTTGTTTTCATTACTTATAGGTTTTGGTTTAGAAATAAAAAGCATGGAGATAAAATTAGTAGTGAATTAATAAAAAAAATATTCAACTAACTGCACCTAAGTTTTGGATTTGGCTCTGAATGTGTGTTTAAAAATACCTCTTTTCAGTGGGTTAGAGACAGAATGCTTAACTACTGAAATAAGAAAAACATTGGCAAGCACAATGGTGGTGGACCTGTCAACTATTGTTTGCTGCAGTATGATACTTTCATAGTATGATATAGGTCAGTATTTAAAGAAGCAGTGCTTGAAGTTGGCCGCTTTCAGTAGCTTAGATATATATGTTCATGAGATTAACATAAAGTTAGTATGTTATTAGAAACTGGATGGGTTTTATATCATGTTTCTGTCAGATTGGGTGTGAGGGACAGAAATACTATGCTATCAGCTTAGCTGAGCTCTTTCCTAATGTCACAACTAGCTCACTATAATGACTAACAGGGAAACATGAAGAAAAATCATTTTTCCTTTCTGGTAAACCTCTGCCTGACATTCCTTTGCTTTTAGGAATACCGATGTAACAGTGAGACAGCCATGCAGTGTTAGCATTGAGCTATACTATGCTTTCAGATACAGTTGCTGACATACAATATATTTGAAATAAATATGTGCAAAGCTTGAAATAACTTATTACTGCTTAAGAAGCTACCTTAGGCAAATCATTAAATGTCACTAAATTCTTTAGAACATGAGATAATTGCATTGTAAACTCACTGGAACAAAAGCCTCTCACATGGACACACACTCGGACTAACCAAGTGGGGAAGAATAATGAGTATTAAGATTAAATAACAATAACAACAACAATGATAATAATAATAATAATAATCTAAAGACAAAAAAAGTACCTGCAGATAGATCTGAAGATGTGCACATAATCACTATTAGAAAGTTGGCAAATTAATGAAAAATCATTGAATATTTATTTAATTTGGCTTTAAGATCTTAAACTGCATCTGAATTTTCCAATAATATTAAGGTCCAAATAAAGAACCCTTCAGTGTAACATAATAACACATGAATAAATTTACTTCAGTATTCATCAACAATAAAATGTCAAAGAGGAGATAGTAATCCCATTAGTACAAAACTTTTATATATTAATAAAGAAAGCTCTTTTAGGAGCAGACACTCTCCTCTCTCTTCAAAATGTGTGATAAAGGCATTCCCAAAATAAAGCTTAATTTGGGAGGCCATTTCCTCTACTTTTTCAAGGAGAAAACAGAAAACTAGTTGCAGACTTCCCCTAGGAATGTCTTGTTCATTCACAGAAATGAACAGGGAAAGTAATTTTGACTGGGACACCCCTTGGTTTCTCACCCTGGAGTTCACATGAAGTGACTGAAGTCTTCACGCGGCAAATACATCTCCTTATCACATGGCAAGAAGCCCTCCTCAGAACAAATCTGTAGTAAATATCCAGTAATAAAGAGCACTGTCACAGGCAGACGGAACAGAAGGACTTAGCCATATGGACACACTGATGCTTAGAAACTTCTTAATAGGAATGAAGTTATGAGTAAAATACAGACTGCAGCATGCCAGTAGCTCTTCTAAGGTCAGCATGTTTCCAGGCTGGCAGTTAACATGGCAATGTTTTCATTATGTCAGTGTCTGATGAGCATCTTACTTTTCCACTTATTTATTCACTGAAGGGACAGTTATAACCATGGATTTGGAAACCTCTGTTTTGTAGAGATGCTTACGTGCTTTTTTCAGAAAACTTTTCTAAACAAGACTTTTTTGTAACACAGAACTGCTTTAAGACTCTTTGGCTGTATAGAGATATACCTTCTACATGGGCAGTAGGAAAGGTCCACTGGGGACTATGACTTGAAGAGCTAATATTAGAGTAAAACATACACATATTTAACTTCTTTAGCTCTTTTCCACAGCTACAGTTGTACTGAATGATAATATCATTTTAATATTGAAAATTAAAATATTTTGCCCGTATTGCCCATGTTGCTACTGTTGTCTTCATACTGTTCCAACCCACCCCATAGTCAGGAAATTAATAACTTTCAGAGAAAAATTCTTTGCCATTTGCAAGAACTTCTCCCTGTTAGCTATAAACTGGACAAAGCTTAAATATTTCCCGAAGTTGCTGATAAGCACCCAAACCCTCTGAATGGCTTGCATTTGCAAAGCTAGGAGGGAAATCTTGTAAAAAGTCTTTCCTGTAATTTCAGACAATTCCTGTTTAAGGTCAAGCCAGAAATTCTTCACAAATAATTTCTCTCAGGGTAGAGAGGTATTTCCTTTTCAAGTTCTGGCTAGGACCCAAAGTGCAAAAGCATGAAGAAAAAAAAAAATAAATGGATAATTTGAAAGTTAACCAGATCCTTTCTGTCTCAAAAATGCTTCCACTCAACTAGCACTACAGTTTGGCAAACACTTAGTAAAATGTGGTACCAACCTATCTTAACAGGTTCTCCATCTTGACACCCTCATAGGTAAGGTGCCTTCTGACCTTCATTTCTGCAGGTGAAGCACTTTCTTAAAAACTGAAAAATACTTTTTCACTTCAGTCCATATTTGCAAAAAATTGCCCTGGCTGTGAGTGGCTGGAATTTCTTACCAACTAGTGTGACAGCTATCTCTGTGTATTTTTCTTATGGCTCCAAACACCAACACATCAGCAGATGAAAGTATATTAAAGATCTGAAAGCAGATATACTTTTCTTCTAATATTTGTTCTCACTCTGTGACTACTTTCATTAATTTATTTTACAAATCTCTTGACATTACTTTATCTTTTTTTCAGTGTGGCACTGAATGCATGTACCCTCTTCAATTTATTTACCATAAAATAGTAATCAGAGGCAGATGGACCATCTGGAACAAATGTTGAGTTCTCTAACATGAGCCCAAGAAATCTGAGCTCTGAACTATACTTCGACTACAGTTCTGTTTTGGATTTCAGGTAAATAATTTAAAATAGGAAAACTGTGCCAACATAAATCAATTTCATGTGTTATTTTTGTGTTGAATGCAACAGCAAGTGCCTCATTCCTGAGTGACATGATGAGACCACATCATAGCAAGGGCAGGAATGCCCCCCAGTAATGTTTTGGTTTGGTTTCCTGATTCCTTTCAAAAAGAACATTGCCAAAAGGCTGATGTATGGTTAAACCAGAACCCATCAGAGTCCTCATAGTGAGTTAAGTATTGTGACTTGCAAGTCTTTTTCTGTTTCTAGTTATGGCAGGAGAGGAATTGGATGTATGAATTCAAGGTAAAATCCCTTTCTCCATTTTTGTCACCAAAAGTCTACTCTTATGGCCCAAAAGGTACCTTAATTTAGGTTCAGTATTATATTTCACTTCATGATTATTTGTTTGATTGTATACTCACAGACAGTAAAAACTCTGAAGCAACATCTAGTCCACATTATACCAGGGCCCATTCTCTGGTCTTGATTACATGGAGACTGGCCCACATCCATATTTTTAGTCTCCCACCTTCCAAGACAGATTGGACACATCCAGATTATTTGCTAGGAGTGGCCCATGTTCTGTGCTAACCTCTGATGTCCTCTCCCTAGGACATCCCTGGGAGAGCACCAGTTGGCTTAAGCCAAATAATATAGTACTAGATAGTATAAAATTTACTTTGAATTTATTAATGTAGATGTAGAGTAGAAATCTTGTCATACAGCTGGATCTTTTCCTCGCTGAAAAGAAGGTAATTTCTCACTTAGTACCCAAGGAAGGCACATTTCTTCTCTTAGTGGTTCTACCAATATCGCTAAGATACATGCGACTTTCACTGGAACTCACTTCTGTAAATGCAGGCCTTCTGCTTTTGGCAAGTAGTAATGCCCTTGACCAGAGCTCCTCTTTTCCTCACATTCAGTGGGTAACACATCAGCAGCACTTACACACAGAGCAAGTGTAGAAAATTCATCATACATCTGCAAAACACTGTGCAAGAAAAGGGTTTGAATTGAAGGATTATATGCTGAAAAATAAACAGTAGGCAAAAAAAAAAAAATAAAAATCACAGTGCACGTTGATTTAGGTGGATATTCAGATAACAAAAAGCAAACAAAGAATACTATTTGAAACTTTGTCAGGTACAGATTTTAAGACATAAACCAAATGATTTTCAGCTCAAAGAAAACCTCCAGTTATCTAACTAGATTAGGATAAACGCACTTCCTGAAGACTACGTGAATCTGTTCAGAGTCTTGAAATTCTTAAGAGAAACAATTTTCACATGTCCTTTTACTGAGAGATCTCCTTTCACGGTAACCTCCCCAAAACATCTTTTCTAAACTTCCACTTCTGTTCCTGACTAGGAAATTAAAATGCAGACAAGCATATATTAGTGAAAAAGTTGCTTAAAATAAATTAGATTCTGCTAAACGTTTAACTGGAGTTGGAGCTAGTTTGAGGCCAATTCAGATCAGCTCCTATAGTCTGAATGCTTTGCCAACAGTAAAAGTAATGCTATCTGGTGGACTACTGGAGACTGTCATGTCATCCCTATACACTTAGAAAGTAAAACAGGTTTATGTTCTGAATATTTTTAAATTCCTTTCTTAGTCTGAAAATTATTCTCAGTTGAGCACTTTAAGGGCTGCAACAAACACCTCCAATAAGAGTGAAGCATTTAAATATAATAAAAAAATACATTTAGATTTTGCAGTCTTCCCATTAGACAGTTCATTCAGTTTGATTTTTAGAAACAGCAGGATAAAACTTTATGCCAAAAGGCTGTGAGTATTAAAATGTATTCTACAAGGCTTAATATGGCTACATTGTGGAAATGAGCTGCATCCCTGGGCTATTACATCTGAGCTCCACTTGTATTGCACATCGTAGCTCTAGGATTTGCTTTTCCTAAACTAACTGGAAAGACAATGATGCTTAAAAGTTGTGGAAAAGAAAGCCAGAAATCCCTGGGTGACTGAGAGGTAGAGAGGGAGGAATGAGGAATTTATCTGATTGATCTTAGACTTCTACTTCAGGATGAAACTACTCACTCTGGAGCTTCCTTCTTCTCTCCACATATTAAGCAGCCTGGAGAGAACACTTCAGATTGAGTCTACACTTTTTGTTGCCCAATATTAACCAAGATTAATCCCACTTTATATTGGTAATGAAGATAAACATACATATCTGTGTTTGTGTGGGCACATGTCTGCATATGCATCTTCCTGCTCTTTCATTGGCTCCTTCTGTTTCTTTTCCTTCACAGGTGCCATTTTGCACCACTATTTCCATTTTTTCATTAGTGAAGAACTCATGTGTTTGCCATTAAGAGCTCACTGCTGATGGAGAAGTGTAAGACATAAGCATAGTTTTCCTTATAGGTATACTAGGCAAATATGATATATGCTGAATAACTTTTGTCACGGCTGAAAAAAGATGCCAGCATTACAGCCTGTTGCTCTGAGAAACCCATTTTTCAAATAATCTACATATTTTCTTTCCCTGGTGCATGCAAACCATGGAGTGGAACCTTTCCTGCCAATGCAGAGGTGGAAGTGGGAAGCAAATGCCTTGCAACAATAATACCACAGGTGCTCTCTATTACAATTATCCTCCCAGGAAAGTCAACCAACTTATTCTTATCTCCCATTCTGCTGAAAAACTGCAAAACACTCTAGCACAAGAAGAAACCAGTATATATGATGTCTTCAGCAGCCAGACAGCAAAAAGAAATTGAGTGGGAGACACAATAACTATGCTTGTATTTCTGGATTTAATCCACATTTCTGGATTTAAATTTTCTGTTTTCAGTGGCTTGTTTGACGTTTTTACTAAAGGTCAAAATATTCTGTTGGAAGCAGACATTAATTATAAGCAAAATATTTGTTTGCAAAAAAATATATGTCTAATTAAGGATTTTTGTCAGCTCCCAGAATATACTAAAGTTTGTGTCTGCTGCTCCACCAGTCCCTATCACATGTTAGAGAACTTAAAAAAGCAACACTCCTACATGGAATTTCACAGTGAAGAAAAGCCCTGAAGCTTCCTTTAAAAGGCCTTTTCTACCTTCATATTTCTGAGACACATTATTTGGAACCATTCCTGCACATCCAAAGCTCAGAATACTGCAAAGCCATCAGCAGTAGCTAAATATTACTGAAAAGAAACAGCAAATAAAATACTGAAAATATGCCAGCCTTCTGTGTCAGATTTCTAATGTCAAACTGATTTCTTTAGCTACTATTAATTTCTTTTCTACCACTGCAGAAAAAAAAAAATAAAAGCTAGAGAATTATAGCAAATTTTATCTATTCTTAGATAAAAGAAAATGTGGCGTTTGTCATGTGGTTTTTTTCTTAAGAAAAAAGTATTCTAACAGTGCACTTTTTTGGGGAGGAAAAATATAAATGAAATGCAAGTATGACGCAAACTGTAGTACCTTCACTGCAACAGAAATGTGAAGGGTGGTTATTGCATAAGCACACCTTAGCATTACACTGACTAATTTTGGTTTTGGTTTTCTGACAGATTCTAATACGAATGTTCATAAAAGCAACCTTCAAAATAGTGTGGCTCTTTCTGGCCTCCATGTCCTCACCTTGTTGGAAATGCAGTCAATTGAACACGCAAGGCCAACTATTCCTCATGAGAAAATGCTGTTTGGCAATTCCTCAGTCTCTAATATCTTCACAAAATTTAGCTCTAGTGATTTTTAAACCTACCTTAGTTTTTGTCTTGGTCAGGTTTTGGTTGTTTGTTTTTTTTTTTTTTAAATTAGTAAAAAGCCTCAGGTTTTCATATCATTTTTGTTCTGATAGTTTCCATTTAGAAACACAGCATTTTGCAACTATTGAAATAANTTCTGGTTTTTTTTTTTTTTTTTTTTTTTTTTTTAAATTAGTAAAAAGCCTCAGGTTTTCATATCATTTTTGTTCTGATAGTTTCCATTTAGAAACACAGCATTTTGCAACTATTGAAATAACCCAGGCAGCAGTGGTTTACCCAAGATGACTCCAATTAAGAGAAAAAAAAACCAAAACAAACAAAAAAACCCCAACAAACAAACAAACAAAAAAACCCAACCAAATAAGCAAAAAACAAAAAAAAAAAAATAGTCAAAGTAACTATTGTGATTCATAATGGAAATTTTGAACTTTTGTAAAGCTACCTGGGACACGGCCTCCTCCTGCCCAGCAGGACTTCCGGGTATCAATCCAGTCAGGCCTTGAGTTACCTGCTGGCCAGGTATGTTATTTCCTTACATCCAGGGAAAGTTTAGTACAATGGAGAGTAAAATCTATGATCTTGCTGCCATACCTTTGAAGTGCTATATCCTGCAATTTATACGCTAAAGCCATTCTTTACATTCTTCTGGGGGTGGAGGGGATGGGGAGGAGGGTGGATAAACTATGTGTGTCTAGTGTATATGGAAGTAAGAGGAAAAGTTTCCTTTCATTGTAGGAAAATAATTACGCTTGTTTGTTGGCTATCTTTTTCTTTGAGACAATGTAACTGTAAATTTCTACCCAGAACAAACAATAATTGCTCTTTCATGCAAGTCATTGCAGCCACCACTTTGCACAAGAATTAACATAATGTTCACATATGGCCAGGGCAGCTAAGAGCTGTTTCTGACTATAAGGTAAATACTGTATTTTCTTCTACTTTGTTCTCAATATCATTAAGTATGACAAGAAATGTGTGGATCTGAACAAGCGGAAGGGCAGTTCACTCAGCTAATTTTGTTCTTGTTAATGACCAGTTCAGTTTGAATGTGAAGATGTTTCTGTGATTTTGAATATTACCTTTGGGATCCTTCCAATTATCAGCAGATAAACCCCTCCTATTCAGCAGTTATTTAGCCCTTTCCAAGGCTTCACATTCAGCTCATGGCCTGTTCAAGCTAACAAGGAACTGGTTTATGGGGAGGCTTCATGTAGAGAGCTCACCTATATAGTAAACTTACTCTCAGGCTACATTATGAAAATCTTTCCAAGGTTAATGTGAAAGATGTGGTGGATCATGACTTTTCACAGGCAATAAAGAATTTCCAGGTTTATTAGAGCAGTAAGGGCGGAGTATGGCTGAGATTTCTGCTTGTTTCCATTCAAATAATTTCCCATAGACAATACAATCTTGATATAACCAGAAGCCTCCCAATTCAATCTGTAGGTTCTTGATTATGTTAATCTTTCAGTGTTGTTTAATTTAACAAAGCGTATGATGGTTCCAATGAAAAGAAAAGAAAAGAAAAGAAAAGAAGAGGAAAGGAAAGGAAAGGAAAGGAAAGGAAAGGAAAGGAAAGGAAAGGAAAGGAAAGGAAAGGAAAGGAAAGGAAAGGAAAGGAAAGGAAAGGAAAGGAAAGGAAAGGAAAGGAAAGGAAAGGAAAGGAAAGGAAAGGAAAGGAAAGGAAAGGAAAGGAAAGGAAAGGAAAGGAAAGGAAAGGAAAGGAAAGGAAAGGAAAGGAAAGGAAAGGAAAGGAAAGGAAAGGAAAGGAAAGGAAAGGAAAGGAAAGGAAAGGAAAGGAAAGGAAAGGAAAGTTTTGCCTCTTTTCATATAGAAATAAATTACACCGTGCTTTCTATCAGCAGTTGAACAGTAGAAATGATTTCTCAGTAGCTTCAGGTTTGTGTCAACAGACTACCAAGCCAAGGGAAATTCTTCAGCAAATATAAAAAGCCTGTGGCTCTCTGATATAAGTAATGCCTTGCTCTTTCTGCCTCACTAGACATTGTGTTTTTTTCTAATGGCTTTAAGTAGATATCTGTTATGCCAGTATCACATTTTCTGTTTAATATGAGTGCAGCCATTAAATTATAAGTTTCAGGAGTATCATAAAGTAGCTTCACTAAGGAGACAGCACAACCATTTACGCTAACAGATAAAGTAGGTTATCTTCCAGTCACTGAAAGTTTGCTCCATACTTCTAGTATACTAAAAAAAATTAAAAATAGATATCTTATTTTAGAAAATCATAATGCTTGTACAAAGGGATAATAATAATGATGATAAATAAATAAGTAAAACTATTATTATTTATAATAATAATTATTAATATTATTATTTGGTGAGTGCTTTACAACCACTGGCTGGCTGGTCTTCACATCAGGTCTGTGATGATGCACACATGGAAGTGATAAAAATAGCTGCAAAAAATTTTTTATACTGAAAAAGATGAAACAACAAAAAGGCAATGTCCCCTAATGGTGGTATCAATGCTACATGAGGTGCCTGAACCCAACACTGGCTTTATCCAAGCTCCCTCTGCCAGCGTGCTCTGAGTCTTTATGTCCCTGTTGGTGGAGTCCACTGCATGCCTAAATCTTTGCTGATGCCTGTGCTCATAAATCACTTCAATGTCTGCAAACCTGAGAAGCAAAGCACAAGGTACCACATAAGCCCTTTGGGCTTTGCAAGCCAGGTGTCTCTATAATCTTGCCTCTGTGGTCTGACCCACAAAGAGCTCTGGGACTCATCTGAAGAAAGGCAGAGAGTCATAAAATGTATCGGTCATAGAGGAAGGATCCTCCAGGGACATCTACTGCTATCTGCAGAAACCCCTTGAGTGTTAAGTCCAGGCCAAGTGTCATTCCTGTACCTCCAAGGACACACTGATGTGTTTCAAGAAGGCCATAAACAATACCCATATGAATAATCCCCAAGGCTAGTGTATCCAAAAATGTGAACTGTTAACCCTCTAAAGCAAAGCTTTCTTCTGAAAAGGAGGAAAGGTATACACTGAATCTTTCTAGTCTCATTTATTTTTATTATGAACTTATCTGAAGACTGGACCTTTACAAAGAAACTTCAGAAAATGTCTCCGATCTCTTTGTGAATCTGATTTTTCAGGAAAACAGGTTGTTTTGTGATAGGGATTGTTTTCTGTATTTTGAAAACATATTTACACATAGTGTTTCACCTCATGAAAAATAAATTAAAAATCTGTTGTGCCAGTTGTAATATTACATTAAATAAAGCATATCTCCTTGATCAGAAGAGCACACTGTGAGGGAATGAATAGGTATACTACAGTATCCTATCAGTTCAACTGATGGGTACTAATAGGCTTTCCATTTACAAGTAGCAACCTCTTCTCTAATTATAAAAAACAATTTGTTGGTGAACAGCTAATAGAAATGCTAACCCAGGCACATCGTAGCTCTCTGAAAATGAGAGAATGAAGAATAAATGAGTATCACACCTACGTTGACTTTCTTTGAAATAAAACTGAAGATCAGAATAGTATTGGCTCCAAATCTATCCCTCCCTCAGTAAATTCCCTGGGAAATTTCAAGCACTGTACATAAAGCAGGTTAAAAATATAAAATGAAATTGAAGCATAAGATTCAAGCTTAGTTGAGAGTCATATTTCATACATTTTAATTATTGTTACTTTTTTTTTTTTTAATTTAATTGAGGCTGTTTCTTATGGAAGTATTGGTACTACATCATCATTCAGCCTGCCTTTATTTTCTGATCTGGCAGCTCTAGATGTATTTGTGTTGATGGCTTAATTGTTTCTTTCCCTGAGCAAGCACAAGCAGGGGAAGTTCACAGGATGCCATGCCAGGTTATCTTAACTACAAGGCAACCTGGATTGCAATAATTTGTCAAATTAGACAATTGCTTAGCTTCTCAGGTCTGCAGACATTGAAGTGATTTATGGGCACAGGCAGCAGCAAATTGGCAAATATGTAAAAAGGAAAAGAATGTATTACAAAAAAGATAAAACTGAAAGCAGAAGCAATAGTACATTGTCGTGGTTTAAACCCAACCACGCATCTCGTTCACTCACTCAACCCCCCTTTCTTGCCCTCTCCTCCTTCCAGAGGAATGGGGGGAGAATCAAAAGAATGCAACTCCCACAGGTTGAGATAAGAACAGTTTAGTAGCTAAGGTATAACACAAATCACTGCTGCTACCAGCAATAATAATAATGGTAAAGGAAATAACAAGGGAAAAGAATACAGCATCTCACCAACCACCAACAGATAACTCATGATACCCCAACCCAACCGAGCGCAGACAGAAATACCTCCTCCAACCCTCAGAGCACTAGCCCTTCTGGGTAACAGTCAGTTACATCCTGGGCATGACGTGCTATGGTATGGAATACCTCTTTGGTCAGTTTGGGTCAGGTGTCCTGTCCCTGCTTCCTCCTGGCCTCCCCTCCTCCCTGGCAGAACATGAGGCTCAGAAAGTCCTTGGTCAGAATAAATACTTAGCAACAACCAAAAACATCAGTGTTATCAGCTATGTTCCCAGGTTGAGTCAAAACACAGTGCTGCACCAGCTACTAAGAAGGAGAAAAACTGACTGCTATTGCTGAACCCAGGACATACATGATACTTGAAAGTGTATTATTTCACATTTAATAAGAAAAGGTCATTGTTATGTCTTTTTTCCCCAAAAGGTTTTAGCTTTTTACATTTTTCTTTTATTTCCTTGTTCTTTTTACAATAACAAGTAAATAAATAAATAGAAAAAAAGAGAAATGAAGGAGAAAAAAATATGTGAGCAGATAACAAAGAAGTAAACCCCTACTTCTAAAGACAAGCAAATCTGCAGAATAGCAATCTTCTTTTAAAGACCACCAAAGTGATGAAGGTTTTAAATGGCAGTATTTTGCTTGACAGAGTATCTTTGTTTCCTGCATAGTGCCCTAGTTTTTTGGACTATCCAATACCATTCATAGGCAAAGAGAAATGAGGTTCTGGCTCTGCTTATGCAGAAGCAACCCATTTGGCTGGACTGGCTAAGCCTACCTATTTTGTTCAGTCTGTAGAAAATGAGAGATTCATAAAATGTGAAGGTTTTTTCATTAGCAGGCAGTTTATTATTTTTTAGTATTTTTTCCCACCTTGTCTGTTGCTTGGACATTAATACTGCTTCTGTGGGCTGTGAGATGGTAACCTATCTCATATATGACATCTTATGGCCTCATTCTGCACCACAATGTTTGACTGCACAAGTCGTTGAGCAATGGAGAATAAGGCCACAACTCTCCTCAGAATTTAGAAACAGAGAAGAAATGATTTTCTTATTATGTAACTAACTGCTGGCTGCGTTGAGAAAGTGAAATTGCGTTACTGAGTGAGTTAGGTCCAGGTCTCCTAGATGCTTTACCTGTACATCTTCATTTGAAGCTAGTTTGAACTTTGTTGCCTATAATGAGCTACTCTCACACAGAGGTTTTCATTTCCTGCAATGTGAGGGAAAATGATAATGGAAGCATATTTTTAGCCTAGTCTAATTAAAAATACTTGCAGCATTTTAGCACCACCTGCAGGAGGCCTTTTATTTTACTAGGGTACTCACTGAGCCCTGGGCAAGCTTGTGTGCGAACATTATAACCCAAAGCATTACAGACCTGAAGGTCTTACAACGGGATTTAAAAAAATAAATAAATGACAGAAAACCATGATAATCCTGTTGCACACATGGCAAAACCGTGTGAGATGTGAACTGTTTTAGACAGATAATGGATTTTTAATTATTTTCTTCTGACCAATTTGGTACAAAATATTGTCTTTAAAATCAGTTTTGCAGTTGATTGGTTAAAATGTAGATGGAAATACCACAAATTTCAAAGCTGATGCAGCTGGGAATATTATAGGTGTGTTTAATGGCTGAGGTGCACACTCTGAGCAACAGTGGAGATCCTGTGACTCAGGCTATCCTGATATCCCAAAGCCCTACAAAGGCTGCAAAGAATTTCCCATGCTTCCCCATAGTGAAGCTATACTGGGACTGAGTCTTCACAGCTGAGTCTGGGCCACCAGCTTGAGCTGCTCCATGGGGATACTCCTCTCTGTATGTGGTGGAGGCACACAGTGTCCTGAACTGCTGGACCAACAGCTCTTCCCCTGTGCAGCTGTGATTTTGATCCATCCGCAGCAAGTCCAAGGAGCCTTATGGGCTAAGTAGCGGCCTGAAAGGTAATAGAAATTCATCTATGTGGCTTATTTAAAATAAATAAATAAATAAATAAATAAGTGTAAGAGCATAATTCTGATATATTTAAGAATTCTGAGACCTAAGCATGTCAGCTGATAGCTCTTATCCCACCATTGAACATCAAAGCTGCTGTTGTAGGTAATTTACTCAGGACAGTCCAGACACCATTAACAGGGGCAGCTCCAAACTCAGGGCTGAGCCATGGAGATAAGCATTGCATTTCCAGTGACACTGCTGGCAGAACTGGACCATCTGGTAGAAGCCAGCCTCAGTGACAGGGCCAGGGATGTCTGGGGCTTTCACCACCAGTGTCCATAAGGCTCCAGCACCAAAAGGACTGAAGCCCCAGAAAAAGACACTGCTCACTGCCAGCTGCAATGAGTGCAGATGGGGAAAAACACACGCAGCTCCAGTTACTTCTGCAGTTTTCTGCATAGCACAGATATGAAGCAGACCATCCAAGCCTCGCTGTACAGCCAGCCACAGCACATTAGACAAGATATCAGCAAGAGCAGCAGACCATGGAAAATTAGTGAGAAAAGAGAGGAATGAGGACCTGTGATTTGCAATAGTTGGCCATGCTGTGCACATTTCTGGGGTATTTCATGTGTATGTGACAGTAGATACAAAACCGCACATATGTAAAGCAGCTTTGCTCCTTGACATTCAAGCTTTCACATACTGTAGAATCTTCAGTTTGCTGCTGACGTGACATTTTGTTATTGTGGCTCCTCTTGCTCAGGGCACAGGACATGTGCAGGAGAGGGGGATGAAAAAAGAAAGCAGAAAAGGCAAAATTATGTCAGCTAAGACAGAAAGTAATGGCTCTGTCATTTGGAGTAGTGGAAAAATGTTCAGGGTGGAGAAAGAATAAGACCCTGTCTTTCTCCTTGCCCAGCACCTCAGTAGCCCCAGCCCTGCTGGCAGTGGAGCTCCCTACCCCACCAAAGCAATGCTGCTCCTCCCTAAGTCAGATTTTCTCCATTGTCCCTGGACTGAAGACCTAAAGAAAATTTTCAAGGAGACAAAAATCCCTCTATGTGGACAAAGGTTGTGAGAGCAGTACCCCATGGGACCATGCATCATTTCTGAGAATATGACTCTAGCAGCTGATGATCTTTATGTGTTTGCTTTCTACTTTATCTGACTTTGAAATGAGTCACTAATGACAGCTTTTCAGTAATGCTCAAAGAGACATGGGCATGTGTGGATGGCAGAGGGATTTTACTTTTCAAATAGGTGCCTGATTTTGTGAGAAAGAGTACTAGTAAGCTATTTCTGTTTCCTGGTAGCAAATCATTTGGGCGTTATTCTTGCAAATTAGCTCACTGGCAGGAAAATGGGGTTAGATTTGCTTGTGAAAGTGTGTATCTCTTTTATCACTCTTTCCCTCATTCCCTCTCTTGCATTTTCTTTACTTTTAATCAGCTTCATTGCCTGCTCTCTCACCCTCTTACACAGTGTACACACATGTGAGTGTGCATGTATGCATATGCCTTGCCTTTCCTTGCCTTTTTTTTCCACGAGAGTCAAGTTAAGTAAATTACTGTGTAGTCCTGTCTCATAGCAGCTTGCCTGTTCCCTCCTCTAGGCAATTTGGTGTCAACTGGATTATATCAGAGCAGTTGCTTTCCCCACAAGAACAGAAGAAGGTGCAGGAGATTAAAATAAAGATCAGCCAACCCTGTAGCACAGCAAATTAGCTCAGGCCATTAAGCATAATGGCCTTCCAGAGGCCAAAGGGGTCAGCTATTAGTTCAAAATAATGACCTTCAGACCAGGCAGGAGGAAGTACACACACAGATGCCTGTTATTCTCCTAATTCAGTTTTCCAAATCTCATTCCCCATTTTGTACAGTTAAAATCTTTAATACGTTTCATAGGACCCTTTTTTTTTTTTTTTCTTTTGGGCTAACATCAG
>NDXB01012986.1:0-19020 GCA_002631895.1 Agapornis roseicollis | reverse complement strand
GTTGCAAGGGCCCTTTTTTTTTTTTTTTTTCTTTTGGGCTAACATCAGAGTTTGAAGTTAACCATGTGGAGGCTGCTAAAAGATCCAGGCAGAGTGATTCCAATTAACAACATGGAAACACAGTTTGCTTCATTGCGAACCTACTTAAACATCAAAGGTTCAAAAGTTCAATGCAAATGTTCCTGGATTACATTATTTCAGAGAGGAAGAGAGTAAAAAAGAAAAAAAGTCCAAAGCCATACAGTCTAAGCTGCATATCATAGGAAATATGAACTGGTTGGGGAAGATCTTAAAAGAGCTGGACTGGGATTCAGGGGATGTAGATTAAATTCCTTGTCTCCTCAGCAAACTTCCTGTGTGGCCTGGAGCAAACTGCATTACTGGCTCTGTGTTTTAGTTTCTGACACGTGCGTGGGGTGCAGCTAATGAGTCCTTTCTCTTGCCCTTTGTCTCCTTTCCCTACTTAAAGATGCTTTTTAGAGAGAGGTCTGCAGATCTTCTCTCAATGAATACATATACAGAAATGAATAGTCAACACAGGCTTCACCTCAACTTTGAATACTACCAAAGAACTAGAAAAACAATAATTAAAACCAGTAGGTCAGCCTTCAGGAAATTCTTGTCTCTGTCACAAATTCCCAATGTGTTTTTCACCAAGTTATTTAATCTCTTTCTGATTCAGATTCGTCACCATAAAAGTAATGCTTACAATACATCCATTTGTAGTTGCAAGGAATGTGAAAATGACACTAAGAGGCCCAAAACAAGCTAGGTAAACTTTCTTTGGCAAATAAAAGCTGGAAAGCTCAATATCAAATCACAAACATGTCTTCTACAAAAGCTGTCTTCAAAATCCTAACGTGTGTAGTGTTCAGCCTAATGAGGGAGGTGAAGACCTAGTGAGCCACAGTTACACCATATACAACACTGTTGTATATGGTCTCCATATGTGTCAGTCTTGAATTTCAAGCATGTTCTGCCCATCATAATGCAAAACACACACACAAAAAAAAAAACAACCCACACATATTTGTTTGTTTAAATTAGGGTGAAAAGAGGATTACAGGGGAGGGAAAAGTTTACACACTCAACAAGCTTTGTGAACCCCAATTGGCAGGACAGAAAGTTCATAAAGCCTTGAACCCCATTGATTTCTGTCATGCTTTACTCCAATATGGAGAAGTCTGTCTGAATTTATGACTATTTACAACATGAAAGCTACACAGTGTTTGTGGAAGTATAAAAGCTGTTGTTGAGTATCATAAAAAGAATTAAATCACCAAACTGTTTTCACAGGAGGTTAAAAGGTCTGATATAAATCTTCAAAGGGTAGACGGAAACTCAGTCCTTAATCTGCCCTGTTGTGCTGAGGTACTGCAGGCAGCGCATATGGTATATAACGTTAGCCAGTGCTGAGAGACTTTTGTAAAACCTAAACGTACAAAGAAGCCGATACTTGTGAAACTGCATCATTAGGCTAACACTGGATTTTCCTGCTTTCATGAGCAGATCATGAGCAGCTTTTTATTTAAAATCAGTATTTTTTTTTAGTAGGTAAATGTAATTTTGAGCCTTTTGCTTCCTGTAGCGGTTTTGTGAGCATGTGTGTTTAAGAGAGGCAAGAAAATGTACAAGGGAAGGGTTAGTGTGTTCAATGGTCCCTCCACCTCTCAGTGATGTCAACTAAGCATGCATTCTGCTGGTGAACTGAACTTCACCCAGTGAGCTTTCACTGTGTATCATCTGCCAGTGAGACTGTGCAAGAGCTGTGCAGCAGGGACAGGAGTCAAAATCGCAAAATGCCCAACAGGACTTATGGGGTGGATAGTTAGAAAACTTCAATGGGACTTGGTCATTTCAGTTCACACTTGGGATAATATTTTATCCTAAATGCTATAGTAAGGCATTGCAGAAAATTAGTTAATGGCTTACAAAATTCAAACTAAAGCTTTAGAAAAGTTTTTGAGCTGTGCTAGTGTGAAAAACACCCAGAAGTTCATTTGTACCTCAAGCACCTCATCAGGATGCCATTTTAAGTTTAACAATGGTTAAAGATGAAAGCATTCTTATTAATTAACATTAATCAAATGTTGATAAGGGAAAAAATAAATTAAAAAAATCATTAAAGAAACATCACTCCGAGGTCTAGACTGATGCCAGTTTTTTTCTTGCCTGGATTGAATTTTATATTGGAATTATAAAATAAACCTCTGAAAAGAGGGATTAGAGTGGAAACACTGACAGACTCTTAACTGGAGCATGCTATGGGTGCCTTTATAAACATACCAGGCACAATGGTTTTGAGCCAAAAAAGTGCTGCTTCTTAAAAAAATGTATTAAAAATTAATCTATTCCTTATGCATGTCTAAGTTAAAACTTCTCGGCATGAGCTTTATTAATTCCCTCAGGGCTGCTTTCTATCCATTGCAGACAGCAAAAATGTACTCTATATAAGATAAAATGGAACAGCATGGCCCTCCATGGGATAAGTGGAATGCTTTTCTGGTAGACAGCAGCACCTTCCCCCATACAAACGCACACTGTACCCAGAATACAGCTACAAAAATGTTAGCCTTAAGGAACCTTGACTTTACCTCATCTTTGAGCTTTATTGTGCAGTGCAGGCAGCAAAACAGTGCACGGGAGAGCACATGGTGGATGTGTCAGAGTGTGGAGTTTAGGCTGGAACACAGGTAGTGAGGGTGCATGAACACAGTCCTGCTGGCCCTCTCCCCAACCCCATCTGTACATGCAGGAATTTTCTGCAATGCCAGCCCTGGGGTAGCAGGGCGGGACACCCATCACAAAGGAATACCCTGAACTCGCAAATCTGATGTGCTCTGCTCCAGACACAGGTACCATGCTCCTGACTTCTTCCCTCCTTTCCTCCCTCCCTCCTGTCAGGACACAGCAAGGCAAGTAAACACCTTCTTTCTGAAACAGGGTCCCCCTCTACAAGCCAGGGAGCAAGTGGAGTTTGGCCAGAGTTGTGGCCACTTTTGCAACTGAAGAAGAAACAGTGTGCAATTTGAAAATTGGATATGGTCTGCAAACAAGATCCGACATGCAAACAGCTAAGGATGTGGGTTATGTGCGATACCCAGCCCCACATCTGTACCCAATTTGCATGAAGTATTCCTGTCATTTTCTGGGGCTGAAACAAAACCCTGGTTCAGCAAGCCCCACAACTTTGGAGGGCTGAAATTTGAAGCAAAGCCTTTCAGCCTGGTTTCCCCTCAGATAGAAACATTTCTTGCTGTAACTCCAGAGTTCCTCTCTTCCGAATGCTAAGCATGTTCTCAGCCCTAGCCACACATGGTTGAAAATGAGCCTGGGGCAATAAGAAAAAGAAGCTGCAACATTTCTTTAAGAAGTGAGTATTAATATATTTGCTGTTAGACATGGAAAATAGGATTAGAGGTGATATGACAAAGGCCTTCTGTGAAATTAGGAATAACTGTCATTAATACCCCCTGATGGGCAAAGTGGTCTCCCACCTGCATGTGTGTCAGGCCTGTATTAGACTTTCATACATAACTGACAGTGAAATAAGATCACTTTCCACCAAATGGGAAAAGAAGCTCATGCTGCAAATTCATTTACAGTGAATTCATTTGCAAAGAGATTGATCTGATCAAGGATTGAGAAATTGAGTCTGAATTGATTTTATTACATGAAGACTGGGATGATGTTATAAATATCTGTTATGTACACAGCAAGTAAAACCAAAACAAAGCCAATGGTAGAAAATCCTTCTTCATCTTGAAAGGAGCATGTATCCTTTATTTCTTCTTACCAGTTCAAGATACAAGACAGTGTAACATAAAATGTCTCTCTTAATAATGATGCATTTTACAGTAGTTTTCTCCATGTGACATTTACTAAACTGTGACAACTACTGGGGACCAGTATTTCAAGAAATTGGAAAACATGATTCCATTCAGACTTGACTGACCAAAACATTTGAAATTACCCATTATATAACACAACCCTGAGTTAGACGAGAGATGGGTGAGACAACCTTATAGATCTATTCCATCCCTAGAGTGAAAACATGTCATTAGTAGACAGAAGTGGCTGGAGGGGAGGGAAGTGTGGGTGTGTGAAATTTAACTGCAGTTTATAATCAAAATACTGGCAGAGATTATTTCCCCTGGGCCTACAGTGGAATGTATGTGACACTTTCCCCATCCTTCTAAAAATGCAATACAGATACATGTTCTCCCCTGTAGGGCAGTTTCAAAAGTCAGGGACCTGCTGCTCCCCAGGTAAGACTCTTCCCTTCACCAAGGGAAGAAATGCACTGTCCTTCCATCCCCATAAAGTGGCCCTTTCTTTCTGAGACTGCCAGAATGAACAATGACAAATCACAAACTGTTAGCGCACAGTTTTATCAGAAATAGGAAAAAAAAAAAAAAATGTGCTGTAGAATGGAACAATAAATCAGAGTTGTTGTTTCATTGCCACGAGGGGCCTGGCTCCCTCCTCTCAACTGTTACCAGGAGCTGCTGTCCACCCTTCTGGAGACATCTCTGCCCCATGCTGAAGCAGTCCCATCCCTAAGGGCAACTGCTCCAGCCCTAGCTAGCTTGGGACCCCTCTCTGAACTCAGAGCAGTTTGTCCATGTTTTGTATTGAGGACGTCCCAAAACTGGGCATGATATCCTCATGTGTCATGAGTGTGGAGCAGAGGAGGACAATATCTCTAGACGAGTGGACTGTGCTCCTGCTGCCTGGTCACTGCTGGCTCCCACATGGCTCACAGTACTCCAGCATGCCAGTACCTCCTGCAGAGCAGCTTCCCAGCCCAAGCTGCTCCCAGCTAGACCCCTTGCAGGGTTATCCCCTCAGAGCTCCAGGAGTTCGCATTGATCTTCATTAAATTTCACAAGATTGCTGTTGGCTCATCTCTCCAGCCCAACTGGGCCCTGAGGTTGAGAGCTGTGTTGTCGTTGCTCCTGAAATGATTTTACTAATCTTGTACACGCCTTGGAATCCCTTCAGTGCATTTCTGAAGGCAGCTCCAGGGTCAGATGATTTTCTGGAGCTGGCAAGCAGTGGCTGAGAGGCGAGCCAGGACATTTCCCACAGAAGTTCAGTTGCTGTGGTTTTGATTTATATTGTTATTTTGTAAATGACACTTTTTAAATGTAAAAAAATAAACACCAAGTTGAGCAATGTAGCCCAGTACATACTTAGAAACAAAATGAAATGAATGCTGAGAACCTGTGCACCCAATTTCTGTGGCATGGCCTCTACTTCAGGTTAAGTTGGAGTTTTTCAAAAGAAATATAAGTATATTGCAATGAAATTTTTCTAATGAAAATATATTGGTTTTCCATAAGGAGGTCCAGAATGGTATTTCTAGTCTGAACAAGAATAAAGGAGCAGCACCTCCTAATACTCCCTGACTAGGGCCCACTTTAAGGGGAGGAGAGACCCAGACCCATAATCCTGTTGTGCTCAGCTCCAAAAAAGGACCTCCTACCTCCCAGTGGGTCCCTGATTGCTCTGCTCAGTTTCCAAAACAGTTTTTGGAAGACTTTGATTTTATTCCAACCCAGAATGAAGTATGTTTCAAAACCTCAACATTTTTTGTTAAACGGAATTTTCCCAGCCAAACCTACTACACATTATTAGTCTTATAAATTCCCCAAGCACTTCCAGAATAATGAGAAAGGATTGCTGCATCCAGAAAAATCCCAAATTAAAACCAAGGCGTAGAAAGAAGAGATACAGCACATCAGGAGGTCAGTGGTTGTGTGGCCACCGTGTACTGGCATAATCATATAGGGAAGGAGATGGTTATCATTGTGCTAAGTGCCCACAAGAGTAATCCAGCCAGGACGGTTTAGGAGGGAGCAGCTCTGAGTTGTGCAACCTCCCACATGCTGTTCCCCACACAGGCAATGTTCCCTGTGCACACAGCCATCTATTTCTGCATCCCCCTTCCCCTGCCTTGACAGCTACCTGCTTCTCTGCATTTCCTCACCACTAACATAGCAGCCCTCCTCAAATGCCCCTATGGCAGGAACTGCCACTGCCAACACTGCCCTTCTGCCTGCTTGCCTGGAGGACCAGTGGGACAGGTAAGCAGGGGAGAGCAATGCTGTCATATGAGAAGAAGGAAATGAAGTAGATTTGAGAGTGCACAGCCCAGCCCTGCTCACATGGGAAGAGATAAGGGGGCCAGGGTCTGTCACAAAGAAGAAAGGGAATAGGTTCATTCTCTGCACAACTCTCCCTCCGTCATCTTCCAGGGCTAATCAGGTACATCCTACAGCTTGTGTTTGACCTACAGACAGTGAGGTCTATGCTATGCCTGGTATTAAAGGTATTTTGTAGCCACATATCACCTGGATCCTTTATCCTGGTGAGAAATCCCCAAGCTGAACCTGGGTTTGTATCACCAAGGAGAGCAGGAGCTCCAGATCTACTCAGACACTCACAGTGCAAGTCTGTGACTGCATATCTGCCTTGAGCATGGCTGCCTTACTGCTCTGTAGCAGCCTGAGCACAGCAACTCACTCAAGTTCATGAACTGCAGTGTTGATCCTGGGGCCACCGGGCTGTGCTGTGCTCAGTGTGTGACATGTAGTCCACTTCTGTCTTAATTCTCCATCTGCAGTATGGGGAAAATGCATACATTTCCCTGTTTTCCAGGATAAACACATTACAAGATTGTGAAGGTCTGGATGGAGACCAGAAACAAGAAGAATAAATGTTTCTCTTTTCCTATTAAAGTCAGTGGAATTTTTATGGGAAGGGAAGCAAAACCTTCACTTTCTGTAGCAGGATAGCAATTTTAGCCTTGAGAAAAAATAAATAATAAAAAAAAAAACCGCAGACACCCCTCCCCAAACAAACAAAAGAACCAAAACCCAAATACCCTCAAATAAACAAAATAAAAGAAAACAAAACAAAAACCCTCACAAACAAATGAAAATAAAGACCCAACCCAAGGGGAAAAAAAAAAAAAACCGCAGACACCCCTCCCCAAACAAACAAAAGAACCAAAACCCAAATACCCACAAAAAAAAAAAATAAAAAAAAAAAACACAGAAAACCAACCAAAAAAAAAAAAACCCACCCCAAGGGAAAAAAAAAAAAAAACAAACACAGCAAAAAACAACCAAACAAACCCCAACCAAACAAGGAAACAAAAAAAAGAAGAAACAAAAACCGAAACTGAAACTGAAACCAAAACAAACAGACCTCCAAACTAGGAGAGGTGTCTGGTAGGAAGCTGCACCTTTTTTGTCAAAGGGCTCAGACACCATTATAAGATACAATACCTATGTATTTTTCCTTAGGATCATCTTTCAGCAAAAACTATAAGCTCTTGTTTGAATGCTCAGCATTGAACAGCAGATGGTGAAGTGAGGATTTCTTGTGTCCTGATCTCTGAGAGTAAACAGCACCTTTGTGGAAAAGAAAGCATGGTTTGGACAGGGGTTTTTCTGCCTCTGCAACCCTTCTCCCACAAGTTTTCCTATCAGATGTCTCTGCTCTGCACAATAGCTCTTCCCCAGGTCAGATGTCTGGGAATGAAAAGGTCAGGGATAGGTTATGCACTTCCTCAGCCCCTTGTTCTCTGAGATTAAGATGAAAAGAACAAAATCATTAACCAATCCAGAGATGTGCTGTATTTATAGCAATCATAATTAAGATCCTCTAGATGGTCTGGGAGCTTCTGGGCTTGTTTGCCTCTTATATTGCTTAGGGATATAAGCAGCTCTGGGAAGAGATCCCTGTGGAATTTTTTATTCCTGGAGATTCTGGATGGATCCAGGTCTGTTTCTTGATCTCAGAATCCCCAGCAACCAGCCAGTAAAGCAGGGATGTGAGGAAGGCACACACATCATCTGCTCCCTGCAGCATTTCTGCCTGGCAGAAGTTCTGCCCATCATTAGGGCATAAAGATTTCCACAGGATTTTCTCAGCAGGTTTCAACAGACCCCATGTGCTTAGCCCAGCTTATGATAAAGTTGCCAGGAATGAAAACACACACTCTGCACAGTGCTTTAATAACTTGCAAAAAGATTCATTCAAACCTGCTGATCTGACTCAGAGAAGCGATTTTTTCCCAGGGTAGAAAATGGGTGTTTCTCCACACAGATCTTCTGTGAAGGTAACTGCATTGAATATCCCAAGCTGTGATTTCTAGAGGCTTCAGACAACAGTTATTTGTGCCTGTTTTCTCTCTACAGCATGAAGTTAAGGGCTGTTTAGCTGAATACTCCTCGGCACAGTAAGACTTCAGGCTCCCTGCTAACCCTGTTCCCCATCCATCTATCTCTGAGTTTGCTTTCCCTCCCAACAACTTGGGCATCACAGAGTATTCCAGTGTTTGGCTGTCAAATGTGAAGGATCTTACATATTACACATCCTGTCTTAGAAAGGGGTTGATAATTTCATTTTTCTTTAATTTGAAAAACATTTAACTAATTGTATCATTCTTTCTCATCTCATTATTAATGTTGTCTAACACTTCAAACAGCAGTGCTTCTATTTGCTTGTTTCTCTGGCAAATTTCCATGTTCTCACACACAGTGCTTTCCTCTGGCTGATTCTATTCTTGAGTGCTTTTCAAAATCATCTTAAATCCCATCTCTTGGAGCAAAACTGAGAATAAGGTATATCATCTGCTACATTAAAAAGCTATTTTCTGATATCTTTGTAGCATGCAGTATCTTTTTATCTCAGAGCAGGAACTGGAATGTGACTGGTATAGTATAAATTTACACCTTTTGCCGTTTAAAGGAAAATTGTCTATTTTAGGTCCAATTTCAGATAAAATGCATTTGTTCTGTGTTAAGGATATCCATGAAAATTAACATTTTAGTGCTACATTTGACAGCCTTATTAATAATGTTTTCACTGTATTATTTATATATGCTATTTTATTGAAGTACTTAAAAGAATTATTTCCCAGATTCCATCTTGCACACAACTAAGTTCTTTAGCATATTAAAATTCACAGACATATGCACACAAAAAAACCCCACTCTAAATTCAGCACTGATTAACAGCAAACTTTTGAATGAAAAGTCTAGAAGCTGTAACAGTAATTATGACAATCATCATTAAGAGATTTTTTAATATAGCTTATAAAACAGGAACAGTGGCACTCTGTGTTGTTTCCTGTATTGAAAGCAGCTATTATTTGACTCTTCTACCACATTGCTGTTTGAATGAGACATTAAAAATAGTGCTCCTCATTTGCCAGGCTCTGAAGCTACCCAGCTGGGAGGGAAGAGAAAGGAAGTGTTCAGGGTGTTTATAGAGAAAAGGTGCCAGATCCTGCTACCAGTATAAGTTCATCGGTATTCTGGAATAATATAAAATGTGACTCAGTCCATTGAGTAATAACAAGACACAGAAGAAAAAGAGAAAAGAAATTACATGAAAAGAGGGTAGGCTGCACCCGAGTGATTGCTCTTGTCTAGGATGTTAAGGCCTTTCAAGTCGTGCTGGTGGATCATGTTTCACCTCAGCAAAATGAACAAACTACAGACTTCTCTAGTTAGGTTTGACCATTATTACATTCAGTTGTACCACTCCCATAGATCACATCTCTCAGCCATTTTTACAGCAGAAGTACAGAAGCAGTCAGACACCTGCAGCATCCCCAGCCCCTCATCACTGGCTGATCAGTACCAGGAAAGAAAACGGTCCCCAGAGTAAACTCATGCATTTTTCCACTTCTCCTTTTACTTTGCCTTTCTGGTGCCTTCATGCTATGTCCCTGTGGTGCGGTCCCCCACTACTTAAGCTGTACATACTTCAGAGCTGCTGATACAGCTAATGTGGTGCTTAACAAGCCAACTGCACACCAAAATGTGGATTTATATCACAACTGTTTGCTTTTTTTTTGCGAAGTCTCATGTATCTGTGCAAAGGAGCTAATAAAATCAGAGAGGAGGTTCTGGGATGTTCATCATGTACAGTATTATGTTTTCTTTCAGTATAAAACAGCTGCATAAGGATTATACAAATGTGATTTGCCAAAAATATTTTAAATATTTGAAAAAGGATTTGGTGTCATTTTCCTTATAAAAATAACTAATCCCTTCTGTGTTGACTAATGTGATGTACATAAAGGGGTTTTGCAGCCCTACAGGATGAGGTGTTTCAGCTGTGGTTCATATAGACAGATCATTCTAGAGATGTACAGATGTGATGCACATTAAAAATGTAGAGTTGCAAGCTTTCATAACATTCATAGATGTTTTAGGAGGTGAACAGCAAAGCCTTGACTTTCATCTGGCATTGCACTGTTTTTACTGGGGGAAAAATAAAGTTCTTAAAATCAGGAGCAAAACCTCAAGACCAGCCCTGTGCTAAACACTACAGCAAGGAGTCCTGGGGAACCTGAGGAGGCTGCAAAATCCTACTCAGAACTGCGATGCAGGAGAAGCATGTGCTTAGTGAAACTACTGGACATTGATGGCCATGATTCATGTTTGACTCCTACTTCATACTCCAATTCAGGATGCACAAGGAGTTCTTCACACCCCTTGGTGCCAAGACATACTGGAGGTAATGGCTGAAACCAGATCCCTCTGTGCTTCCCACATCTCCATTGAGCAGAAGTATATGACCTCCATTGGGATGAGGTCATCCATATCTGCAGGGAAAGTGAATGCATTAGCCTTTGAGGGTGCGTTTGCAGAAGCAGCAGAATACTGAAGCATATTTACTGTGCCAGCTGCAGGGCAAGAACCACTTCCCATTAGCTTGCTTCTGGCATTTGTAAGGGATTGCAGAAAGTCTAGCAGTAGATCTGACCTAACTGCTTGATATGCAGGAAAATGGACTAGCACACAGGGAGTCCCACGCATATCACACCCATGTGAAAATGTATCTTTTGAGACAGCCCATTCTGCTATCTATATGCTGCAGAGCTGGATTTATTGAATTCAATGTACATGAACTGGAAAACTCACCTGCTCATGTGCTGAAAGTCATGCATCCAGAACTTAAGCAAGCTTACAGCACACATGCCATGCATTGCTTGCAGCCATTTTCTGTCTAGGATTTCAGAGAAAAAATACAGGATCCCTAAGCCACTTTGCCATATAATTGCAGATGCCACAGCTGTGCTCACCTAGCACTCTCTTTGAGGTTCAGGGCTCACACAGCCCTGTGTATATTGCTGTATGTTTATGATATGCTCAACATTACCAGGACAAAAATAGAGTCCTTACTAGAAAAAATGTATAAACTCAAAGACAAAGAAAGGCATGACCTACCAGAAACCTAGAAATAATTGATTCATGTTCTTTAATAATTAAAAGCTTGATCTGAGTCAAAGGAGGGATACTATTCAGGAGTGTCTTACACTAAAGCTTAAAATACAGAAAACAAGATTTATTTTGGGGAAAGACTGGGAAACAGAGGAAACGTTAATCACCAGAAAGTCACAGGACTGTATGAGGAGAGCATCCCAGTAGGTGATGCTCTGTCTTGCACTGTCTCATGGATAGTAAAATTCAACAGACCATTTCCTTTTTGAAATTATCTTTGCTTAAAAGATACATGAACCTTCGGATTTTCATTACATATCAGTACATAGCTGTGGATGACCTGCTGGTTTAGAGATTTTTGGTACACTGTGGTTTGAGTGGGAAGAGAAAGGTTGTATTGCAAAAATGAAGCAGCTTGTGTATTGAAGACAGCTCACTTTATTACATAAAAATGACTGGAAATAGAACTGAGATCAGCATACACACAGCCTTGTGCCATAACCCAAACACTGTCTCTAGTCAAGCTGGGAGAGTAATGGATAATGATGCATAATGCAAAGCTCGCTACTGCAAAATGTTCTATATTTTCATCTCTCATGGGTGCACAAGCCCCAAGCTGAGGTTGCTGATCATCCTTAAAGATGCACTTGGAACTGTACAGCACTGACCCTGAAAACATTAATACTGCAACTTGCTCCAGGCATCACTTTATAGATATGAAAGTTATATATTCACTTTAGTGTGTATAGAGTATGTTGATATTGGAGCAATAAAACTCTTCTCCAAAATACTGCAGGTTTATTTTCCAGTGCTAACAGAATAACAGAGATGAGTGACCTGCAGGTTTTCATTCTGAAATGACAAATGCTTTCTCAACTTGAATTAAAACTTAGGTAAGTATGCAAAGGCAAGCAAACAGATCTAGATATCTTGCTTTGTAATGGCAAAACCACAAAACTTTATATGTTGAAGACTGAATTTATCCCAGTGAAGAAAACAGTGAATAAATCATTCAAGAAGATGTTTATATGTGCAAACATATGAACAGATCTGTGACTTTAAAATGTAAATATGTGGACATCAGTAACTTGGGCACAAGCTTCTATTTTTAATTTAAATTTACACTAAATGGGGCAAGCTTTTTTAATTTCCTAGCCTTATTTCCCAATGCAGACAGCTTTCACTTATGGCATATAAATACCTTTCCTGTATTGCCTCCATAGGCAATTGGAAAGAAACCTGTTTTTTAATTAAAATGAGGAAACTCATAAGGCTGATACTTCTAGGGCTTATTTACTTTATAAATACTAGCTGCTCCATAGGCCTCCAGTTATACTGACTGACCCTATCACAGCAAGAGTGCCGGGTCAGATGCAATTAGACTGGAAGTAATGTTGGAGTAAAACTCAAATCTGTAACAGAATGAGAAACTGACAGCAAAAGCCCATTTTCTCCCTCCCCATTGAGGTCACGGATGGTACAACAGAATGCACTTACTGCATTATGTCTCTCCATCACTTTAGTAAAGAGGAAAAACAAATAAAAAATGTATTTCTTATTCAACATCCAGCAACAGCTCAGGTCTCAGCATCTAGATTTCGTTCAAACATTAATGCTCACACAAAGCTGTTAATCAGTTACAGGAATATTTTTCATTTCTGTTCACTTTTTTTCCCCACAACAAAATTTCTTATGACATTTTCTGGAAACTCCCTGTAAAATTGTGCCACAAAACAGAGAAGAGGAAAATAAAATTCTTATTATTTTAACATCTCAGTGTTGGCTGTAAGCAGTTGGTACATTTTTAGAATCGTAGTTGTACTCTTGAATCCTTGTCATTGAGGAGAGAACTAACAAGCACCTTGAAAAATCCTTACCAAAACATAAAACTCAGCTGTATTTACATGCATTCTCTGGAGAAAGAATTTAACAAGGCTTGAAAGGGTGGGATTTGCTTGCCATTTCTTAAGTAATGAAAAAGCAAAGGATTTGAAATGGCCAACTGATATTAGTTAAAATAACCTTTGTGAAAAGATGTTTATTTAAAAGGGATGTTTAATTTAATTTTATAACTATCTCAAGCAGAATAACAACTCTTTCATACTGCATTTGTTCACATATTTCATGTCAGCAAAAAAACATCCCTACTGATTACTCCATCAGGATTATTTCTGACAAGAACTAATACTTGGGGTTTATTCCTAGCATCTATTTAGCTGGCATTTAGTTAACTATATCTTTTTTTTTTTCCTACACTGACAAGTGCTGAACACTTGCAGACAGCAATGAACGAACCTACAGTCCTTTAGTGAATTTAAACAGAGCAAAAATAAGAGTTGGGGAAGATTTGACAGTGCTCAACGATGGTGGTGTTGTTTTACATGGATAACTAGAGTTGCCATTACTTTTTGCTATTAGATTTCATGCTGCAAAGTTAAAAATATATAAACATGAAATCATTGTCACCTGGCCTTTATACTAACTGTAAAGGTCTGTGCATCCATACTCCTGCAGCTTCTATGGTCAGGTTTGTGATCCTGGTGGTGCTTACTGGCATTTCCCATCAGGACTGTGAGGGCTGTAGCCTGCAGCAGAAAGCTAGAAGCTTTCTGCTTCTAGCAGAAAATTGTGTCTTACTCAGAAGTAGGATAGACATGTGGGTCCAGAACTCATGCTCTAATCTCTCTAGTGTATTAGAGAATGCATTGAATAGACCAGAGCTTTCTTGTACATACGGGAAAAGCAGACAGCTCAGCCAGAAAATACTTTGACTACAGCAGCAAAACGGACAGATAAATGTCCTCGCAGCCATGGGGAAGAAAGTGGGGAAACCAGAAGCAAGACTGTTGACATACTGCTTCCTTCAAGGAATTTGCAAAGCCTTTATACTCAAGAAAGCAAAAAACAAGAGCCACTGTCCCCAGTAAACCAAATGCTGGGTCAGTTGACTAGTGGCCACTGCAATGCAGGAACAATTCCTACATCCTCCTTCCTGGGAAGGTCACCAAGCTTCCTCCTAGGCATTCCCCATCCCAGAGCCAAAGAAGATAAAACAATCCTGCTTTGTAAGAGTGCATAGAAATATTCAGATTGGAAGCTGAACTTACTTATCATTTCCCATAGAGCAATTCCACATCGTAGATCACACAGTAGGGCCATCAAGAAATGGTGATCCAGAAGTAGCAAACTGTGGTTTCATGTGGGTTTGGGCACTACGACAGATCCTGTGAGCTCCAGATGAAGCTCCATTCACTACAGAAGGTATTAGAAAATGTCTATGTCCTATGTGACCTTTATGGTGCCTAATAATGCAAAAAACTGATGCTACAGCCTTTACTTCAGCTGGAGTATTTACAGGCTTTCATGAGCTTTCCCTTCTCTGTTTCTAGTTCTTGTTTCTATTAAATTTGTGGGAACTCAGATTGCTCAGCCCTCAGTTAACTTGGCTTAAAACTAGCCAATGGACTAAAAAGTAAATGGAAAGACAAACTTAGTAGCACGTAAGAACAGTATGATCATATAAACCTTGTTTATAATCGGAGCTGGGCTAAAAAAATAGATTAGTCTAGTTCAGGTGATGGGAGCTGTTAGGAATTGGTCATTAAATGGCTGCTTACTTGTGGTTTGACTTCAGGGTACAGCTTAGGGGGGTGTTAACTGGTTGATTCAAACTTGAATTTCCACACTGTAGACTTTTTAAATTGCTTTGAAGTTTGATCCTAGCTCTAAACTTTTGGAGTTTCTGGGGGGAGATACATACAAAAAATGGAGACCATTCTTTCCTTTTGACCATTAATATGCTTGTAACTTGTACAGGGCACCTGACCCAAGCTAGCCAAAGAGATATTCCATACCACAGCACGTCATGCCCAGGGAGGTAATGGGGAGTTACCTGGAAGGACACTCAGACTCATGGTCAGGCTCATTTTCAGAGGATGGTATCGTAGAATTTTCCCTTGGTATTTTCTTATCATTATTATTATCTGTGGTAGCAGCAGTGATTTGTGTTATACCTTAGTTACTGGGCTGTTCTTATCTCAACCCATGGGAGTTGCATTCTTTCAATTCTCCTCCCCATCCCTCCAGGAGTGGGGAGGAAGGAGGAGGTGGGGGGGGAAAGAACGGAGGGGGTGAGGGGGGGAGTAAAAACTGGGTTTAAACCACGACAATGAGTCAAACCCATCCTTCTTTTCAGGAGAGGTACAATAACCAGCAAGTAAAGAATCACCTCTCACCTGCCAGTAGCTTAATGGGAAATTCCAAGTCAATATGTGAGTATAAAAACCACATGGCTCATTTCTGTTACAATATCTCTTTTACTAACTCCAACAGCTTTTTCAGATATTCTAAGCTAAACTATATGCAAATAAAACTAAAAATTACTTCAAGAAAGGTTCTTGGTGAGCTAAAGTAATTCAGTATTAAAAAAAAAGGAAGATGCAAATGTATTATATTTTTTGCTATCTTGCAAATCTTTGTTAGAGTGGCTATCAGTAAGTGACTAAACAGAATGAGACTAATTATTAGAAGAGAGAGGAGTAGTCTGAGGAAAAATAATAGCATAGGACAGCAATGTGACTTAACCATTCAGTCCTTTGGAAAGGAAAGGAAAATAACTTTGATGATTATATTTAACTGGGTTCCATCTTATTTCATATTTTAAAGATTCAACAGTTGACATGTTCAGAAGCAATAAGACTTTGAGGCAATCTGTTGGAAATCTGATGGTTTTGATGTCACTGCAGTGAACCTGCACCTTCATTGTTAAAAAATATAAGTGGGGTAACTGCAATGATATTTTCCATAACAAGCTGATTCTCAAATTTGGAAAAGCCAATGTCACCTTAAGAAAAAGCACCTGAAAGGATTAAGCTCCTATTTTAGATAGCTCATCTGAAAGTCTAAGAATAGAGTGCATCCTGGCCAGAGACCTCAACACCGCTGACTATGCAAATTAACATCTCATATTTTCACAAAGTTACATTAGATTTATACCTGAATAAATATTTCAAAACAAGTGGAAAATAACAGGCAGCTCAATCACTTACTAATCTTTGTCCTGCCTGTTTTTCCAGCTAAGGACCCACTCTACATCTGAGCAGTGCAGTACAGTATGGGTTGTTCATTTCCCAAAACTTTCAAGCATGAAATATTTTCTATGCACAGGCCTAAGTAGAGAAAAAAACAGCACCCTCTGGATAGGCAAATGCAAGAACAGGGGTATGTACAGGAGAATACCACTGTACCATTGCCTCACACATGTACTCCTCTCTAGGCATCTCCCATGAAGGATCCTGCATTGACTGTTATGCTCTCTCTGTTCAATCCACTGCTTTTGCATTTTAGTGGAAGAAAAGCACCAACATCTTCTCAGCTCATTGAAAAAGTGGTTAATAACAATGGTGATACAAGCCTGGGCATACCCACAGTTGGGTCACTGTAAAGAGGCTGGGGACGAAAGTCTAGAAACAAAGCTAGATCCAAGACTTCTATTCAAGATACACTGATTTAGACATCTGTCATTAAGCCTGTATCTTAGGTCAAGTCCTACATCCCTATGCACTGGATATTTATATGGACATGTTTACATGGCATTCTTCAAAGTTTCTTCATTAATACTTTTGGTCAGTGCAAGGGATTCAGTGCGAAGATTTCTGCGGCTGCCTGGTGGAGCCTGACAGCCCACCAAACACTCCTACACTGCAGTAGGATATCTCTTTTCTTGTTTTTTATGCCTCTCAGAATCAGGTGGTTGTATGGCGAGGAGGAATCAGGAGGTCAGCTGCTTATGGAGAGGTTATGAATGTTATTTGGATCCTAAAAGATAAAGCACAGAAGCACTTTCTGAATATTGAATGGTAAGAGAATCCATGTGGGAGCAGGATCAGTAATACAGAGCTGAGGATAAAGAATAAAAAATTACGTTAGTGTGGAGTTAGCCCATTAAGCTGTAATTTAAACTACCTAAAATGGACAGGTCCCCATCCCCCTTCTCTTCATGATCTCTTATTATCAGCTCAGAAATAAGATACATGAGTTGATAGCCTCTGCTTTACTATAATGAATAGGAAGGGAAAACAATGAAGTAAAATTATGAGAAAATGTTTATCACTTTATTTGTATTCTGCTTTTTGCAGAGCATGCTATAGTGGAAGAGAGGATATTATGCAATCAGAGACAGGAATTCATTGCATGGTTCACTGCACATTACAGAGGCTGAAAACAAAAAACCAGCAATAAAATCACTAAACTTTTTATTTTGTTCCTATAATATTGCTATAACAGCAATGACTGGTGGGAAATTTTCCCACTAACCCTTTATATGTATATAAATATAAACATTTTGAAAGCTTTCTGAAAATTACAATTAACTTGCAGAACATAATATTCCTGCAAGATTTTTGTACTTGAACGACTCAAATGCATCTTTTTTAATACATTTCTAGTATTGTCAATGAGGAATATGCATCTTACACAGACTACAACAAAAAAAATCAGAAACACCAGCTCCAATTCACAAATCACATAACCTAAAGGAAAATAGCACTGCTTCCTCCTCACCACAACTAAGTTATATAATACATGTACAGGTACATAAATGAAGTAAAATAGCAGCATTACTTCATAAAGTTTTGAATGCTATAGACATGAAGAAGCTCATTCCAGCTGAGTGAGAAAATGTATTCCTACATTTCTTCATTTGCTCAGGTTGCCTGGGCAGTGCCATTATTACTATTGCAAGTTGGAATTTTTCTTTTCAGTTGTAGTAAAAGCACAAGTTTATTTTCTCAGATCGGCACTCCTGTTATTTTTATTTAAAAACAAAAAAAAAAAAAAACAAAAAACCACCACAAAAATAAATAAACAAAAACCACCCAAACAAAATAAAACAAACCCTGAAGAAATTGCTAGTTACATTACAGTATTTATTTGTTTTATCTTATTAAAACAAATCTATTTATAGTTACAGCAGGAGTGGAGATAAAAGCATATTTAAAACCAGGTGGAAGCTGGGAGAGGCAAAGGGAGAAGATCTGTACTACAGCTTACAGCACTGGCCTTTGCTGGGAGTTCTGCAGGTCTCATCACTTTAGGGGATTCCCTGGTAGCAAACCCATCCTATGCAAATTATTTTGCTGCTAATTTCACCTCCTGAGAAAGGTCACCAGAAAAATCTTGTGGTTTCCCATCAGGATCAATCCTTCTTTTGTCTTTCTGACCTCAGTTAGGATTGCTGGCTGGTGTGAGCAGCAACATTTCCTACTGTCCAGGACTCCGTCCCATCTTTGGAGCCACATAGAATGCACAATAAACATAGACACAACAAGCATTGGATGAACAGGTATACTTAGATGCTGAAGCTAAACACACATAAATTAGTTTGCTCCTTCTCTTTCACCTTTTTATATTTTAGGTCTCTTTTTTAATTTTGGTTTCTTGAGTTACATGAGTTTTGCTATTAATTGGAGCTTTTATTGGAGTGCAGATCTGCGCTTAGTAACTACATACTATTTCCTTTCCTGCAGGAGAAAAAAGCTGGTACAAAGACTGCAAGAAGAATGGTGAAATTTTCATTGTGTCATTTTTAAAATTTCTTATCGCATGTCTTTGAAACAGCTGTCTAAGGCTGGTAATTGAAAAGCTGCTATTACTAATCAATGCAAAGAGCAGATTCAAGGTGCTTGGTGAAAGCCAGCATGGCTTCACGAAGGGAAAATCCTACCTGACAAAGTTGGTGGACTTCTACGATGGGACTATGGAACTGAGGGAC
>NDXB01012985.1:35784-51043 GCA_002631895.1 Agapornis roseicollis | reverse complement strand
GCTCCAGTGGAAGGGGTCCCTGCCCATGGGACATCCATTGGAGCTGGAGGAGCTTTAAGGTCCCTTCCAGCACAAACCAGTCTGGGATTCTATGACCTATGTGGGGCTCAGCATGGGCTGGGGTTAGCAGGGAGGACCACAGCATTGTAAAGCTCACCCAGCTGCTCTCATTGGAGATGTGAGGACCACTGATAACAGATCACTGCACGGGGCTTGCAGCATCGCTCCCTCTCAGCTCTATTGAAGGATTCAGAGCCATTCTCACCTTGTCTCTGAAAGCCTTGGACACCATCTCGGAGGAGGCAGTGCACGTAGTGTGGCTCTTGTCCTGTTAGGAGCCATTTGCTCTAAACCCAGGTTTAATTAGCCATGGTCGTGGTTCATGCTGAGAGGTTAATGCTGTCCCTGTATGGGATGGTCATGAGATTTCAGAGCAGCTTCCATCAGAGCCTTCTGGCTGGGGGTGGTTTCAGCTCAGCCTGAGCTAAGTGTAGTGATGGCTGGAGAGGCTGGGAATGGGGATCGAGAGGTAGCATGAGGCTGCAGAGCCGTTCCTTACAGCCAGGGGAAGCCTCTGTTCTGTGCAGCCCTTGACAGAGATGGGGTGTTTACAATCATGGAATCAGCCAGGTTGGAAAAGCCCTTTAAGATCATCAGGTCCAACCATTACCACAGCACTGCGAAGGCCACCACTAACCCATGGCACTGAGGACACGAGCCCATCTCCCTTCCCTGTCCACAGGCAGTGCCCATATCCAGACCCTCTCTCCCATGTGAGCCCTACCATTGCTTCCATGTTTTCCAGCATTGCCAATTCCTTTTCCATCCCAACTGCCACAATGGGTGCTTTCCTTTCTCCCCTCAGCCTTCTGGGAATTACCAATGTGCACCCCAAATCCAGCCCCGGGACACTCAGCTGAGCCCTCATCACACAGCAAACCCCTGTGGTCCAGAGCAAGATCCCAAGGTCCATCAAACGCCCTGACTGTTGTTTCCTGAGCCCCGCGGCTGGATCTGATGCAGACGCTGATCCCATTTCTCCAGCTCAAGGAAGGGTCTCAAAGCCCAAGGATGAGCACGGATGGTCACTCTGGATCAAAAGGAGTTCTCTCCCAGCTCCCCAGGGAGACCAAACCCAACTCCAGTTACCTAAAGCATAGCACAAGCAAAGGGCTAGGAGACAGTGTCCATCACATAGGATAGTTTGGGTTGGAAAGGACCTTAGGATCATCCAGTTCCAACCTCCCTGCCATGAGCAGGGACACCTCACACTAAACCATGGCATCCAAGGCTTCATCCAACCTGGCCTTGAACACTGCCAGGGATGGAGCACTCACAACCTCCCTGGGCAACCCATTCCAGTGCCTCAGCACCCTCACAGGGAAGAATTCCTTCCTTAGATCCAAAATTTCTTCCTTATATCCGAACTCCCTGTCCTGATCCTCCCCTGGGATCAGCCCCTGGTACATCCGAACCAGCCTGGCTCCTGCAGCTCTCCATCCTCCTGCAGCCACCATTGCCGTGTAGCAGCACACGAATCCCTGTGACTCACTTGGCATCGCGCTCAGCTCCAATGAGTCCTTATGGCCTATGTGGGGGATGCCAAACCCGTGCTGAGAGCAAGATGCCCTGCTCCAGACTCAGCAAGGTGCGATGCCCTGAGACAGGGGAATAATCATCACGGAATCATGGAATGGTTTGGGTTAAAGGGACCTTAAAGCCCATCCACTTCCAACGCCTGCCCTCACCTCCAGAGGAATTTGGGGGTGGGATTGGTGTTTTCCAGTGAGATTTTGCTACCTGTTGCCTGGAAGTACAAAAGGAGCCACACAGACTGGCAACTGAATAGCTCCAATTGCTGTGTACATCTACAAGCACATAAAGGTCGGGCGCTGAAGGTCGGATCCAGCAAAGTCTGACATTCCAAGCAGTTCCACAGCACCTGGGAAAATCCTTTAAGCATGTTCTTATGTCCCTGGGTTTTCTGAAGTGTGAATTCACCTCACGTCTGGCCAGGAAGGGTCCATCATGCACCCTGGATATGTGGAAATGCACAGGGACACAGGGACACAGGGACACAGGGACACAGGGACACAGGAACACAGGGACACAGAGACACAGAGACACAGAGACACAGGTCTTTTGCATGCGTTAATGCACTTGGACACCCTTGGACCAGCCACACACAGATGCTGCTCCATGAGGGATGCTCTTGGGTGCTCCAGAGGCATCTCTCCCTTTTCAGCTTAGTTTTGCTCATCTTAATTGAGCTGCAACTGATTGGAATCAGCTTCAGTTAAAAATATCCCACGTCTGATCAGCCCTGAAACACTTCCTGGCTGCCACCAAGGCCAGAGGCTCCTGCTTGTGTTGGCTCACCCCATAGCGATCTGTGTGGTCCTCGGCAGCCCCATCAGAGGTGGCCCCATATGTCTATAGCCATGTAAATACATGGTCAAGTCCATAACCTCTTGTTCTTCCCCCAGAACCTTGAGCATCAGGGGCTGAGGAGTTTGCTGGTGCCATCTCCAGCACCTCAACCCATTGCTGCTCAGCCGTATAGGGAAAGAGCATGGTTTCCATCCTTTACATTAAGCAGAGCCTCAATCCGGGCCTCTGAGTCTGTCTGATGTCAGAATAGCTACAAGCAGCCTCCTAACTCATACAGGGTCTGATTTAAGCCTTAGTTTACCAGGATATCCAGAGAGCAGGAAGTAAACTGGTGCTGCCAATTAGGAGCCATCTGCTTGCTCCTGATCTTGTGCAGGCTTCAAACCAGCAAGCAGGAACCTCCATGGCTGGACCATCACTTCTGCCAGGCACAAACAAGCCAATGTCTCTCTGTGGAGAGCTGCCTCCAGGGACCATGTCCTGGGGTCAGGGATGAGTGGTTCCCTCCATCCCTGGGATAGGGGTGACCATGGCAAGGTGGATGGGTTGTTCTGGAGAGAGGTCAAGGACCAGCATGAGTCAGTGCTGGGGAGGAGGGAGATGCTTCCTCAATGGAGATGGCTTCTTTTGAGTCTGATCCTACACCTGAGGATCTTGCACCTACATGAGGGTATACAGAGGGACAGATGGTATACAGAGGGTAGATGGAAGGGACAACGCACGGCAAAGAGGGATGGGCAGATTCCTCTTGCAGAAATAGCTGTTTCACACATCCCTTCTTGCAGCATCCCAAAGAAAATCATAGAATGGTTTGGACTGGAAAAGGACCTTAAGGTTCCTTCAGTCCCAACTCCCTGCCATGGGCAGGGACCCCTTCCACTGGAGCAGCTTGCTCCAAGCCCCTGGGTCCAACCTGGCCTTGAGCACTGCCAGGGATGGGGCAGCCACAGCTTCTCTGGGCATCCTGGGCCAGCGCCTCAGCACCCTCCCAGGGAAGAGCTTCTGCCTTATCCCCAACCTGAATCTCCCCTGTTTCAGTCTGAACCCATCACCCCTTGTCCTGTCACTGCAGTCCCTAATGAAGAGTCCCTCCCCAGCATCCCTATAGGCCCCCTTCACACACTGGAAGCTGCTCTGAGGTCTCCACGCAGCTTCTCTTCTCCAGGCTCAACAGCCCCAATGTTCTCAGCCTGGCTCCATCCAGGAGCTGCTCCAACCCCTGCTCATCCTCATGGCCTCCTCTGCACTTGTTCCAACAGCTCCATGATGATGCCAAGAAGATGCCATCTTTCAGCCTGGGGAGGTGATTGTGGGTGGGAGAGAAGAGGGGATGACAAAGCCTAAATTCCCCCTGCCCAGAACAGGACACCAGGGACAACCTTGTGTCCCAACAGCCAGCACAGGGAGGTGTTCTTCCCTGCTCCTGTCCCCTGTGTGCACCAACCTCAGGTGAGGATGGATACCGGCAACCAGAGCTGGATCTGCTCCCAGGCCAGCTGGTCCCATGCCCTTGGTGCTGAGCAATTCCAGCAGCTCTGAAGTTAATAATAACTCTGGACGCAATCACATCAGCTTTGCTCATCCCTAAATCCTTCTCCTGTTTGGTTTGGGGGGGGGTTAAACCTCTATTTGAAGCCCAGCATAAAGCTACTTGTGGGCAGCTGGGGGGTACCTGCCCTGCATGGTGTAGGGACATCACCTCACGTCATCACCAGAGGGGTTCCCAAAGGAGGTGACTCAGAAAATGCCTTTGAGAAGTCTTTGGACTTGATGATCCTAAAGGTCTTTTCCAACCCGGTTGATTCTATGCCTCTGAAAAGCTGGGGGTTCTCCTTGCTCCCCTTCCCATGCAGCAGCTCCGGTGCAGCCCTTGCTTTGGCTCTCAGAAGGTTTCATCATGACCTTGATGGAGCTTGTTGGGGTTTCAGACGCCAGCCATTAAGGAACAATAAAGCAGCAGTGACAGGAGGAGCGTTTGCCAGATGTCACCACCTCCTTCATCTGCATCCTCCCCTGCAAAACCTCCTGGCTGCAGCACTGTGCTCAGGTGCCACCTCTGCTGCCCTGCCCTGTCCTGCCCTGCCCATGGGGACACGGCTCTGTCTGGTGGCAGAGGAATGCCCCCCCTGCTTGGGTGCAAGAGGAGTGAGGAGCAGCAAAGGGAGAAGAGCCAGGGCTGCTCGGCAAGGCTTGGGATGCTTTGGAGGGACGTTTCCTGTGGGTTGCTCATGACTTTGATTCATGGTGCCGAAGATGCTCCTGCGGGAAGTATCAGGTTGCCAGCTCTGCTGAGTCACAGCACTGCTTTCCCTCCCCATAGGCACCTTCCCCACCCGGCTGGAGCCTTCTGTCCAAAACACCTTCCAACCACGCTCTCCTCAAGACACCATAGATGTGCTCTGGTGGTGCGGTTTGGGATGAAGGACAAAGGCATGGGCCAGGGACAGCACGGGGAGGTCTGGAGGCATCACCACGGATGGGGAGAGGCAGGAAGGTTCTCCAGGTGTGGATAATGCACAGCCCCGGTCCTGTCCTTCACATCCTGCAGACTGAAGGTGAAACGGTCCGAGCTCTCCACACCTCCGGCTGCTCCAAGCATAACTCCGTGAGCCACACTCATGTGGAATGGCAGGGAATATTGCTCATCCCACACCCACTTGGTGACCGATCCGTACCAATCCAAACGAGGCAGCATGTATTCCCCCTAGAGAGCTGGCATTGCTGGGCTGAGTCCTGGTCACAACCAATGCAAGTCCAGCGCCTTCTCTTTCCCCCTGCACATCGCCCCTTCCTCTGAAGCTGCCCATTGGGAAGCAGCTCCCAACAGCATCCACAGAACCATCCTGTTGCCCTTCTGACCCATCCTCCTGCTCACAGTGCCGCCAAGGACAGCGTGTCCAAGGCCACAGCATCAGCATCAGATCCCCCCTGTGTCACCTTGTAGCATGCGGGGTGCCTTCACGCGTTGCTCTGCTGGGACAGCTTTTGCATCACCTTCATTCACCCAACTCCTCCCTTGGGTGAACCTTGGGTCCATCCATCCGCGGTGGGGTTTAGTTTCTGAGTCCTCTAAAATGCATTTCAAGCCATCAAATCACTGTGGTTTCTGGAAGAAAACGGATTCATTTCCCTCCCTGGGTTTCTGCTGGGTTTTCAGTCCGCTAAGCCAAAGCCCTTGATGTTTTACAGCCCTCACTAATGCACCGGTGCTTCCCCAAGCAAACTATTTCTGGCTGTGCCACCGAAGGTCCCCACAGCAAGTTATTTATAGAGCTGCTTGCTCGCTGGCCCCTGCTGCTCCCCCGAGCATCCCTTCCGCAGGCAGGAGGCAGGAGCTGTTGAACCCTGCCGTTAGCTCTGTTGTCACTCCTTGCTCTGGAACCGTCACCGCATCTCCCTCAGGAAGGACTCGCCATAAAGCTCCTCTGCCCAGGCCAGGTTCATCGCAGGTGAGCTGCAGGATGCTGCGCACCCATCACCCTGCCCCAGCACCACGACAACCCTGTTCCTCAAGGGAGAGGAGGAGCATCCGGATGTGAAACACGCAGCACCCCTCGGGAGACGGGGAGCGAAGTCGGAGCTGTCCTTTAGGGTCTCTGGGCACTACAGGGCACTTGGCTCTCGTGCTGTCCTTGCAGAGGTCTAAATTAGGTTCTCCTCGTCTCACAGGAGGCCACGTTTGCCTGGTCCCTNTTGGCTCTCGTGCTGTCCTTGCAGAGGTCTAAATTAGGTTCTCCTCGTCTCACAGGAGGCCACGTTTGCCTGGTCCCTGCCCAGCAGAGGGGCAGGATCCCCTCCCTGAGCTGCTGCTCACGCTCTGGGGGTGCCCCCAGCACACGGGGGGGTTCTGGGCTCCAGCGCTCCCTGAAGCCGGGTCATGGGGAGCTGCTCCTCACCCAGCACCCCAAGTCCTGCTCCTCAGGCTGCTCCATCCAGGCCCCCCCCCCCCAGCCTGGGTTTGTGCTGGGGTTAAGTTTGCCTCTGTGCTGAGAGGGATTTCTTAGTCCTGACAAACAGACCCCATCTGTGTATCTGAGCGGCTACAAGAAGGGAAAAGGGGTCCCTGGGAAACTTGAGGAGCATTTTACCTGCTGGATCCCTCCCACTCATCACCAGGACGAGGGCCACTCTGTATTGGTAAGAGCACACACGTTTAATAAGGCAACATAAGCCATTAGCATGCAACAGAAAGGGTATAAATAAGATTGCTGGGCTGCAGCAGAGAGCCACCTCTGTCCACCACTGCTTCCCCCTGTCCTGGTGCAGCTCAGCCGGCTGATAACATCGATGCTGCTTAATGATGATCCCTATGCTTTCTGGCCGCTGTGGGATGGGTAATGGGGCAAAAGGCCCTGAAGTGCTCCTCAGTTGAAGCATCTCTCTCCTCATTGCAGAGCACCCCCCGGAGCCCTTCAGACCCGTTTATCTCTTTTGTATTGCTTTGGAGAACTCTTATCCCATGGTTTGGAGGGTGTCAACCCCATTTCCAGAGTGGAACAAGTGCCAGGGTGTGATGGAGAGGGTGAGCAGAGGGAGCCGACCTCCCGCTGCTCGGAGCTGAGCTTCATACCCAGCTGCAGAGCTGCCTGTAGCATCCCCAATTACCAAGCCAAGTGGAAGCCAAGGGGGTGATGCTATTAGAGAGCAAGCGGCTGATGGGCTGCTCGTGCTCGCTCCGCGTTCCAACATGTGCTTCTATGGGATATATTTCATTGCCAGCTGAGCTCTTGCTACTACACCAAGCAAATCAAAAGCCATCCATTCTCCTGCGTGTGGGACCAGGAGGGACAATCCAACACAATTACTCATATCAGAGCTGACAATTAATAATGGAGACATGACAAATTGCACGCTCACCTTGAGAATATTGAATTAAAGCTCAGTGATGTGGCTCCTGGGCACCCTGAGTATGGAGATGTGAGGTCGCGGTTTCGATGTCTGATGGCACAGGTAAGCTCTAAGGTCCTCCTGTGGGAGCGGTGAGGGCAGGATGGAGGGATGGGGATCCTTGGGGATGCTGCTGTCGCCTGGGGACATTGCTATGGAGATACCCTCTTGGAGCAACCTGCTCCTGGGGGCTTCCCTCTCCATCCTTGCAGGATGGGGGGTGGCATGGAGGATGCTGACCTGGCCCCCGGGAGGCTGCGATGATGATGATGGTGATGATGGTGCGTTGACATGTAAAGCCTACCCTTAACATGGGGCAGCCAAAGTGCCAGCAAAGCAATTCACTCAAGGACACTTGAGACACTCCTTGGTCCCCATAGCACCCAGACCCCTACATCCCTTTTTAGCAGGTAGTGAGTTTACAAGATCCTTAAGACACATCACATCGGCATGTCCAGGTCAGCAGCTCCAGAACCAGCTGAACCTCAAGCATCACCCCTTTGCAGGGGGGAAAACCTTGTGATCATCCCCTTCCAAGCCATGTCACCCCATGAATCACCTCCGGAGCCCAGACTTGCTGTAGGAGCACCTTGGGCCTCGCTGCAATAGCCATGGACAAGAGCAAACCCAGAGAGAAGAGTGCAAGCAGGCCATGACACATGGGGTTTGCTGGTACCCAACCCTGTGAGTCTTAAGCTGGGCTGGTACAGCTCCCACATCACCTCTCCATGGCTCAGCATGAAGATCCCATGAGAGCCAGGGAGATGAAGAGCTCATCCCTTTCCTCTCTCCTGAAGCAGAGCCACTTCTAAGGTGTTTGCAGACAGGTGAGGTATCAATACCCAGCTTGAGCAGAGCAAGGCTGCAGGAGAAGGGCTCGGAGCCACAGCCCTGTTTTCCAAGGTGCCTTCACCAGGAGGACATTGGACTCTGGGATGGATCATTCACAGCTGGTAGCAAAGGGATTCACTTCTGTATGGGGTTGGGAGGACCCTTTTGAAGCAGCATGGGAGCCCGTGATGTGCAGACACAGAATGGATGTCTCTGATCAGCCCCAGCCCATGATCAGCCTGTGAGCTCAGTAGCACAGCTTGGGATGGAAGCACACGGGATCCAAATGATCCCATGTCACATCCATAAATTCATTTAATCTCCTTTTCCCTCTATACCTTGGTGAGAAGTGGGAAGAGTCCATGATGCCCCTTTGGATCATCTATGGGAGTGATCCCGTTGGATCCCATCACGATGAGGATGAATTCCTCCCCATGTACCAGGGATGAGGGGGGTGACTTTTGGGGACCACATCCCCCTGGCACAGCTCACCACTTCTCCTATATCCGAGAGGGATAAAACCTCCCACATCAATGTTCTCCTGGCCTTTGTGGGGATGGAGAGGACTCTGACTCCTTGGAAGGGTCAGCCCATGCAGGTAGAGGAGCACTGCAGGCAAAACCACTAATGCAAGCAGACCCAGCGTGCCATCAGGAGGAAGACTGTGCTCTCGGACTATTTTTGGCTTGTTTCTCTCAACCACGGAGCCACTGATCTGTGCTATTGCCACTGCTGTGACGAAGGGCTCTGCAGTTGGAATTGCATCGGGTCAGAGTTGGAGAAGAGAGGGTTCTGTGCGGCTCTCAGGGGACCGGTAATGGGAGAGAGCCCTTCACCTCCTGTTTACACTTTAATGCCCATCCAGGTTATTCATTATTTATTGCTAAGGTATTTATAGAGCATTAGTAGCTTAGCAGGCATTTGGGGAATGGTTCCTCTCTCCATCGGATAGCCTGGTATAAATAGAGCAGTTAAACACAACAGGGGCTCTGCTGACCCGCTGCCTTTGTACCGAGCCCTGAGGAGCCCAACGGACCACCAGTCCCCTCCTGGGCCTTGTGGCTTTGCCATGGGGGATTGTTTGTCCTGCTGGGCCGGTACAGCATTGCCTTTGTGCATCTGTTGTGTTCTGGACACATAACGAAGCCAAACCTGGCTGTGGGCACCCAAAGGCTCATGCCTCAGCACCCATTAATCCGCGCCCTTGTCTGGCCATCACAATCCACATCTGAAGGGCTTCATCCATAGGGGGTGAAAACCCACCCTGGGGATGCCATGTCCCATGCTCAGGCGATCTCAATTCAATGTCTTCACTTTCCCCCTGCCTCTCCCTTTGCAGCTCATCAGGAGCCATCTCCACAACCCAGCTCCCAGCACAGTGACCACGAGCAGCCCCAGCAGAGCTGCATTTGCAAGCCCATAATGTTTAAATGCAGAATCTTTGATACCATCTTAAAATATGCAGCAATTAGCTCAGCGGGTCCAATTCCACCCGGCTCTCCGCATGCTGATGCATCAATTAGCAGGGTTGGAACCTTGTGGGATGGATGAAGGCTGTGCTACACAATGACCCTCATCATCCTCTAACCAAACGGGATATGGGACCGAAAGGGACCTGGAGCTGCTGGAGCGAGGGCAGAGGAGGCCACGGAGCTGGTGCGAGGGCTGGAGCAGCTCTGCTCTGGAGCCAGGCTGAGAGAGCTGGGCTGGGGCAGCCTGGGGGAGAGAAGAGAAGGCTCCTGAAGGGGAGCCCTGAGAGCAGCTCCAGGGCCTAAAGGGGCTGCAGGGAACCTGGAGAGGGGCTTGGGACAAAGGCCTGTAGGGCCAGGCCAAGGGCTTGAACCTGCCCAAAGAGGGGAGCCTGAGCTGAGCTCTTAAGCACAAGCTGTTCCCTATGTACCTGTATTCAAGGCCAGGTTGGACACAGGAGCTTGGAGCAAGCGGCTCCAGTGGAAGGGGTCCCTGCCTATGGCAGGGGTTGGAGCTGGAGGAGCTTTGAGGTCCCTTCAACCCAAACCAGGCTGGTATCCTATGGCTCTACACTGATGCACAGGGGCTGGAAGCAGAGGGTGCAAGAGCCCCCAGCCAGGGTGGGATGTCTCCCTACAGCATCCCTGTGCAGCCAACCCCATTGTCCCCATGCCCACTTGGGACAACCAAAACCCACCAGAAGCCCTGAGCATGGCCAACACGTGATGCGCTGGGTTGTGTGAAGCACGGAGCCTTCTTCCAGCTTTGGATCTCATGGAATGGGTTGGGATGAAGGGAGCTTAAAGGTCCTGTGTCAGTGATTGGAGCTGGAGGAGCTTTAAGGTCCCTTCCAACCCAAACCCTTCTATGCAATCTGGGTGCTACCCCCTGGGGCATACGGACACAGGAGCTGTGGAGCAGCCAAAGGAGGCGACACGAAGCACACAGCCCCTGCTGAGTCTCTACCAGTGACCAGTGATGCCCAGAATGGGCTTGTACTGCAACAATAACCACAACCAGCCCATAGGGAAGTGCCATCCACACCTTGCTTTGCCTGGTCATGGGGAATCAGCTTGGCCATGGGACCAAGGAATCCCAGCCTGACCTCCAGCCCCTGCACCCATCAAGTCCTTGAGCATCCCTGGAGCAAAGCACTAAACCCATGACTTATTCTCCCACCTTGGGCACTCTCCCACACCGGGTTAAAAGCAGATTTCTCCCAAGCCTTTTGCCATCCCAAGAAGATGCAAGCAAAAGAGGGAGAGAAATCCCCTGGGGTGAAGCCAAACCTGAAGCACGACCACTCACTTCAGTGCCAAACCCCTTGCAAATACAAGTGGGAGGATTTTTCTAGGTGTGAGAAGTGTCATTTCCACCAGATTCATGTGGAAAATGTCAAAAGAAAACATTCCTCATTTCCCAGCGTGTTTCCAGCAAGGAATTCCAGTGTCATGGGTGGGGGTTCTAGAGGATGCTGAGCAAAGGTTGGTAGCTGGGTTCAAACCCTGCCATTTACTGACTATAGGATTTCTTAGCAGTGAAAGGGATGCTCTCACGCTGCCCCAGTGCATGTGGCTGGGGCAGAGAATCAGCACTTGAAAGGGACCATCCGGAACAGCAAGGAAAACCGAACGGGAACCAGAAGGAGAAGCAGAGATGCCCCATCCAAGAGGGCGGAGGAGAGAAACCACCACGTGTGATGGCTCCATTCTGCTCCTTCCTTCTCTGTCCTGATGTATCTCATGACGCTGTCACAACCCTTCCCCACCGCTGATGCCCAGGCTGTGGTACGGTTCTATGGTTCTATGGTTCTGTGGCTCTAAGAGCATCCCCTTGCAGGAGCAGCTCAGCCTTTGCAGAGCAGGAGTTGATGCTGTGCCCAGGAGAAGCTCAAAGGCCAGGAAATGATTTAGTTTTCCTTCATAAACAACCCACGATGTCTTCAGCTCTTCCCTTCCCACCATTGCTGTGTGACAGGGGAGACCAAGGGCCATGGGTTTAGTGATGCTAATGGCCAGCTCAGGGCCGGAGAGCACCGGAAGTGTTCCTGCACCATCCGTGCTCTCCTGCTCCTCTCCTGGCATGGAATCACGAGCTGGAAACACAGGGATAGTGGGAAGCTTTACACCCAGATCTGGTTTTCACCCTGCCTGCAAACTGCAAGGAAAACCCAAATAGATGGATGATTACAGATCCTGAGTCCCCAGCAAGATGTGAGGAGGAGGAGAAGAGCTTCAGCCTCGTTCTGCAGCAGCGAGAAATGAGGAGGGGTGGAGGGGGAAGGAATGAGGCCATCACCAGGAGAAGGAGCCAGAAAAAGCATTTAATGTCTTTTTGGTCCAGGCTTTACTGAAAAGCCATCTGCAATCAGCCAGCAAGAGCGGCACCAGCAATAGGAAACCGGGGTAGGATGCAGTGGGAAAGGAGCTGGGAAGCCCAAAGGGCTTCAGCTCTGAACCAGAGAATCATCATAGAATCATGGAATGGGTTGGGATGAAGGGACCTTAAAGCTCCTCCAGCTCCAACCCCTGCCACAGGCAGGGACCCCTTCCACTGGAGCAGCTTGCTCCAAGCCCCTGTGTCCAACCTGGCCTTGAGCACTGCCAGGGATGGGGCAGCCACAGCTTCTCTGGGCCATCACCCTGGGCCAGCGCCTCAGCACCCGAAAACAGGGAACAGCTTCTGCCTCAGAGCTCAGCTCAGGCTCCCCTGGGGCAGGTTCAAGCCATTGCCCTTGGCCTGGCCCTACAGGCCCTTGTGCAGGTAACACAGGCTCTGTGCTATCAGGTTCAAGAGGGGGAAGGAGGAGCTCTCTCAGAGTGTGAGGCTTTACCCTGGTTCATGAAGGTACTGTGTAAGGAATCGGTTCTCTTTGGAAACCTCCAGAAGACAGCAAGACCTCAGAGCAGGTTCCAGTGTCTGAAGGGGGCCTATAGGGATGCTGGGGAGGGACTCTTCATTAGGGACTGCAGTGACAGGACAAGGGGTGATGGGTTCAGACTGAAACAGGGGAGGTTTGGAGATAANGCCTATAGGGATGCTGGGGAGGGACTCTTCATTAGGGACTGCAGTGACAGGACAAGGGGTGATGGGTTCAGACTGAAACAGGGGAGGTTTAGATTGGAGATAAGGCAGAAGCTCTTCCCTGTGAGGGTGCTGAGGCACTGGAATGGGTTGCCCAGGGAAGCTGTGAATGCTCCATCCCTGGCAGTGTTCAAGGCCAGGTTGGACAGAGCCTTGGGTGCCCTGGTTTAGTGTGAGGTGTCCCTGCTCATGGCAGAGGTTGGAACTGGATGATCTTAAGGTCCTTTCCAACCCAAACCATTCTGTGATGCTATGATTCTATGATTCTAAGCTGATGAGTAATGCATGTATTGAATTGTAGGAACAAATCACATCAGCCCAACCTAACCTCATCCTTTGACATGGTGATGGGCATCAGTGCAATGGAGATCTTTAATGTAAGAAGTCTTTGGTGCTGCTTTAAATGCACAATGATGGCCTAGGAGGACCCCAAACCCACCCAAGTCTAACAAGAGGTCAAAGGGGAGCCCATGTTTGAGGAGGTGTAGGGTTCAGTGTGACCATTAACAGCTAGGGATGAAGAGCATCAACCTGGTGGTCAACGCCTGGACTTCAGGACTGAGAGTGCACCCTGGTTAATGGGGTGGAAAACTGATCCAGGGCCATCAGGAAGGACATGGGAACATCGGTAGAGAAGAGAGGAACACATAGGACCAGTAGAAGAGACCATAAACCCAAAAGGGACCCATTTGGGGGCGATGGAGACAGAGATGTTCTGCTCCTTGGGGTCTCTGGAGACTCAGTTTGGGCCTCTTCAGATCTGAAGATAAGGATGGGGAAATCTTGTCCTCCACTCCTGCATCTGATTGGAACAGAGATCCTGAGCTGCCTTTGGGCTGGACCAGGCTGGAACAAGGAGCAGGGCTGCTACAAGGTGCAGGGGAGCAGCAGCTGCAGATGCTGGCGCAGCCCCCCAGGGCCTCCCAGCTTTGATGGTTGATCCATCTCCCATGCTGGGAGTCCATCACCCTCCCCACCACCACCACCCCAGCCATCCCTGGGGATGTTGCAGCAGGCAGGGAGAGCACCATGGTCCCACCATGTCCCCAAAGCCACCCTGCTGCCGCGTGGCACGAGAGCACACGGCTCCTGCAAGCCTTGGAGCATCTCCACCCTTCAAAGTCAAAGGGTTCAGCTCTGTTGGAGCTGCAGAGCTCCTCGTGCTCTCCCGTCACCTCTAATGTCATTTGCTGACCATGGTTTATGGCTTTTGGAGAGGGAGCGATGAGCCCTGCTTCATCCTTGGGGTTTATGACAGCGGCTCCTTCTCAGGGGAGCCACAGGAGAAGGACTAAAGCGATGTCCGCATCCCAGCAGATGGGAGCTTGCCAGGACACCCATGCAGAGCAGTGGGCCCATTGGCCACTTATTGATCCATTAAATCTAAGCAATCCAAAGTGATGAATAGGCCCCAAAGTGCTGTCTGAGGAGAGGAGGATCCATCCAGGAGCACACGACCCACACCTGCCTCTCCCCACTCCTTCAGTGTGAGAGGGGTCGCTGCCCCACGCTCAGGTATCTGCTCGCATGCAGTTATGTGACATCCTCCCAAGTCAATTCTTCTCCCCCTGCCTCTTCCATGAGCTTCCTTGAGTCCCCTGGCTGCTGATTGCCACTTTAAAGAGGGGGGGAGTGCTCTGTTTCGGGGTGGTTGGGGGCAGCATCCAAAACCTACCCGGTCCCTGCAAAGTTCAGGTGGAAGGAACCCCAAGGTGAGGAAGAGGCGGAATCCTATGGGAAACAGGGCAAGGACGAGGAGGAAAATGAAGATCCAAGAGAAAATGTGCCCAGGATGGAGTTTATTTAATGAGACCCACAGCTCAGGTCTGGGATTTGGAGCTATTTAGGCACCCAAAAGGGGTCCAGCACCCAAGCTGCTACTCCTGGCTCTAAACACAGCATCACCCCAGCCCCCAGAAATCCCATGCTCATGCCAACACCATTCCTCATGGATTTGGGATTGTAATCCCTATGGCCAGCCCCCTGGAACGGCAGGGAGACCAAAACAGGCTTTGCAGCAGAGGCAATGCCTTTTGTTAGCCTGGCAGATACAATGAGGAGAAAACAAAGCCGGGAGCGCTGCTTTTCCAAGCCGGGCTAATAAAAGCAATGACCTCCCCATCCCTCAGCACCACCTTCCCTGGGAGTGCTGGCATCCCGGCGGATGGACCTCATGGCTCCCCACAACGCTGGGAAGGGGATGGGCAACCACAAGGGATGATGTGATCGAGCCCCAGAGAGCAAAAGCAGCGATAAGTTGGAGGCAGGGGATGATCCTGCCTGTCCCTGTCTCCAGGCTGCAACGAGCAGGGATGCTCTGGGGTGTCCAGCTTGTGAGGACCAGGATTGGAAGGGGACTGAAAGACCCCCCCCCTAATCCTCCCTGGGCTGCAAAGGGGTTGGGACAGACCCTATCCCTTCCCAGGGCTGGGGGGGGGGGACGACACAGCAGAAGCCCCCAGCTCCCCCCATGTTGGGAAAGGACCGGGACAGCCTCCAGATCCTCGCGGGCTTGAAAAGGGACCGGGATGGCCTCAAAACGCTCCCTGGGGCTGGCAGGGGACCGGGACAATTCCCCCCCCCCCCCCCCCCCAAA
>NDXB01012985.1:0-28363 GCA_002631895.1 Agapornis roseicollis | reverse complement strand
GAGGTTGCCCCCCCCACCCCCAAGGGGGCTGATACCCCCCCCCCCCCCCATCCTCATGCCCTCCCTGCCACAGGGGTCCTCAGCATGGGGCCACCTCATCCCCTCTGGGAGCTGGCACAGCACCCAGCACCCTTGGGCAGATGGGGAGGGATCTTCCTGCTAATCTGGATTATTTCTCACAATAAACCTGCTTTCCCAGCTGTTTTAAGCATGTTTTTGGCACGTTGGGAGAGGTGGGATTGTGGGATGAGGGAGAAGCTCGCAGCTGGTGGAAGCGATGGGTAACATGGGGATAACATGCTGTGCCACTGAGGTCCATCTTTTGGGACTAGAGCATCCCTGAGGTGGTTTTGGTCACACATCACCCATGGGGCTGGGATCATCCATGGTCCTTATTCTGAACACTCAAGTTTTCCCCTATCAAATGCTACTGAGAACTAACTTCCACTGAGGGACTGGTGTCCCAAAGCCTGTCTCTCCTCACCCCATCTCCCATCCAAAGCAGAGCTGGGATCTTGTGCAGCTCCCATTGGGATAAAACAGCTTCTGGCCATAGCTGCCCATGATGATCCCTATCAGCCAGGTTGGGGGGGGTCTCTTACAGAGCCGGGATGAGCAGGATCATCCCAGGACAGAGCAGTGCTGGTCCCTCAGCCTGCATAAGGATGCACGGGCACCTGCTGAGCTGCTCCATCCTCCCAGCACGTTCCCAAGCACTGACATTTACAGATCCCTATTTTTAGATGATCATCACCATCATTCCTAATTGGTGAAGCTCCTTAGCCTCAGCTCCAGGGAGACAAAACCAGTCCCTTCCCTGCAGGTCCTTTCCCCTCCTGTGGTTTTATACTGGTGGGATTGGGCTCTATGGTCAATGGTGCTCCATAAGAGCTGCTCACAGCTCCCTTCATTCATCCCTCACCCAGACCTTCCTGCTCCAAAGGATGCCCTTGAGAAGGACTTTAATATGGTAGCTTTTTGGGGAGTTTTCCATGTTCTTCACAATAGAGGAGCCTAAGATAATCTTTATAATGTGCAAGTAAAGAACATGCACCCCAAACCCATGGGGATGCTGTTTTGCATGGACAGGATGGGCCCTTGTGTTCCCCAAACATGAAGATGCTGCTCTACCTGTGCAGAATGGTCCCCTGTGTCCTCAATCCATGAGGATGCTGTTCTGTATGGGTAGGATGGGCCCCTGAGCCCCCAAACCCATGAAGATGCTGCTCTGCACAGGCAGGATGGGCCCTTGTGTCCTCAAGCCCAAGGAGATGCTGCTCTGTGTGGGCAGGAGGTACCACTCTGTTCCCCACATCCATGGAGATGCTGCTCTGTGGGGGCAGGATGGACCCATGGAACCCCAAACCCATGGAGATGCTGCTCTGTGGGGGCAGGATGGACCCATGGGACCCCAAACCCATGGAGATGCTGCTCTGTGGGGGCAGGATGGACCCATGGGACACCAAACCCATGGAGATGCTGCTCTGTGGGGGCAGGATGGACCCATGGGACCCCAAACCCATGGAGATGCTGCTCTGTGGGGGCAGGATGGACCCATGGGACACCAAACCCATGGAGATGCTGCTCTGTGGGGGCAGGATGGACCCATGGGACCCCAAACCCATGGAGATGCTGCTTTCCACCCCAATGGGGCAGGTTTCCAGAGCAGCTTCCAGCCCTCCCCTTTTGAGATGCCCACACCAGCAGCCTCAGAGGGGGTGGGTTTCCATGCACCACATGCAGCCATCTGACAGCTCAGCCTCAGGAGGAGCTGGGGACCACAAGCATCCCAGGAGCTGCTGCTCAGGAGCCAGGGCCTGGATTTGGCCATTTACCACTGAGCTTGGGGGTGGTGTTTCCCTTCCTTGCTCCATGCCTCAGTTTCCCTTTGCCATTGAGTGTGAGAAGGCCAGGAGGGCTCCAGCAGGAGATCTTCCAGGGCAGGGGGATCAGCAAGAGGATGCTGGGACTGCTCTGGTGGGACTCCCTGGAGCTGAAGCCTCTCCTTTGGGTGAGTACTGCCTCTGGGTTGGATGCTGTTGGACACAGCACCCTTGTGTGAGAGGAGAGATCTCACCCAGCATCATCAGGACTCCAGGGAAGCTCCTTCAGGGAATGCTGCTGTTCCTGGGGCTTCACTGTCAGTGTTCCTCCTAACCCAAGGCAGGAACAGGTCCCCACCAGCTCAGCTTTTGGGCTGCCAGCATCCGACTGAAGAAGACAGAAGAAAGATGCAGGATTGCTACTACGAAGAGAAGATTTTATTACTTGTAACACTTCATTGAGCTGAATGCACAGAGCCACACACAGAACCAGTCCAGGAAAGTGCAGATTCCCACTCCGCAGTTGGAGCATTCCTGGGTTTACAGAACAGCACTGGGTACACAAGAGCACAGAGCCAGAACTGCCCAGGATTCGAGACAAGCAGAACGACGCAACTTGAGATACTTCAATCACCTCTGTACAAAGCTACTCAGGAGCAAAGGGGAAGATGAGGAATGTCCTGGGTCTTTAACCAACAAGGCATCACCGTGCAAAGAGCCCCAACTCTTCCTTGGGGAGAGGGCAAAAAGGGGGGTGGGCAAAATGAAGTGATGGCAATATTGGTTTTCAGATTAAAGAGAGCATCCAAGTGCTTTTCAAAGCAGACCCCATGCCCCCTGTGATGGAAACCATCATTCCACTTCTCCCTCAATACTCCCTTTAATAAAACAGGAGGCGAAATCCCTAATGCTTTGGGAGCCACACAGAGCAGAGACACAAAGCCCATCCCAAGTACTGCTACACCATGGAGTAACACCAGGGACCTCACCACACGGGTATCCTCCAACAGGAGACACGGGAGCAGCTCAAGATCACCAAGCACCACCCAAGGCAGGTAAAGGAGGCCAGGCAGTGATACTGGGTGCTGGAACTCATCTCAGCATCTGAAACGCACTGAATTCCAGGTTTCAGTTTACTTTGTGGATGACAAAACCAAGTATTCCCCCTCTTCAGAAGGAATATTGTTAAGGAAATGAGGAGACCTCCTCAGGCAAAACCCCAGCCCAAGGGAAACCTGGCTCCTTGGAGGTGCATCCTGCTGGGTGCAAGGGAAGGGAAGCGATGCAGGGCTGACCCACCATTTGGATGGGCACCAGGACACGAAGCGGGGGCTACAAGACTTTGGGCTACAGCTCAAGTTGTGCTTGGAGCTTCCGGTCCAACTCATCCTGTGTTAAACACGCTCCCTCCTCCTCCTCGTCCATGCAGTTGAGATTCACTGGTGCTGTCACAGGAAGCATCCTCTAGAGGTGCAGGAGGAGACCCATGAATAGCCCTTGAAGGCATTGAAGCCACACACTGGGCACTGCATCACAACTAGAATAAAACACTCAGCTAAAAGCCCTGTATTGTAGGTGTCTAACCCTGCCTGGAGCCCTGTGCTTACAGATGTCCTGTCCTAGACCCAGGGAAACAACTTCATCACATAGCTGAGTGAGGCAGAGATTAAACCTGTCACATCAAGAAGGGAAAGGGCAAACCTGAGCCCTCCTAACTTCATCAAATGCTAAACCCAAGCCATTGCTGTTCAAGAACAGTGCAAGCCAATGACTGGCTGCAGACCAACCTCTGAAGAGGCGTATTTTAACTGGAAGCTCCTAATAAGCATCATCCACAGTGCACTTTGATCTGTTATCCGCTTCCTACTCAGGTCTGGAAAGCCTTTGTTCTTATCTGGAAAGTAGTAAAGAAGAGCTGACAACTGAAAGAAGGTTGTGCCCAAGCCCCACAAACTCCAACACGATGTAGAACAAAGTCAGAAGTAAGATAACCACACAACTTCACATAATAGAAGGGAAGCGAGATCAGAGGGAGGAGGCAAAGGAGGAGTTCCACAAATGGAACAGTATAAATATATCAAACAGTTCAAATACAGTAGGAAACCAATGGTAGCAGCAGCTTAAAACCAGCAATAGCTATTATACCCTTAATACATTCAACACGTTGGGCCTGTCGCTGTCATTCCCGAAGCACTACTACATCTCTAACTCACTGCTCAAATCTATGGACGAGAAGAATTCCAGGTACTAAACTCCCTGTATTTGCCTTTATTATTAAAGATATTTAAACTATGGACAGTTACCAACTTCTAAGAATACTGACTGGAAAACATAAGCACAATTTGCTTCCATACTGCATTTATAACACTTGTCTACTGATAGAAAGCAGATCCCTAGGGGAAGACGCAGGTTCCTGCTCTTTGCAGGAGCATCAACGTAACTCAAGACCTAACTCCTAATGCTAACTGCTACAATACACACAGAGCTGGCCTTACCACACACACTATGCTTCTTAAAGTGTTTACCTTTGTTGTTCCAAGCCATTTGTTCTCTATTACTAGAAGGCTATTGAAGAGTAAATCCAATCCGCCCAAGGCTTTACTCTGCTGACACTGAAGGAATGCAGAGTCCTCCTTCAACTTCATGCAGCTGGGATCCAGATCTGCACCTCTTTGTGAAAGCTGAAGCCAAAGCTGCAGTCAGAAGTACCTTCACACCTCCTGACACCTACCAAGCACTGTACAACAACATGAGGATACCCCTAAGTGTAAATGCTTTCAACCCCATTCCCCCCCATCACTCAAATATACAGTCAAGGAAAGCCAACCAAGTTTTTTGGCATTAGATACATTTCACCCCATTGCAGACCAATCTGGAAGCATTTCCTCTGAAAGCAATAAATAAATATCAGTGGCCAACAAGACTTTGTGCAACACAGACCTCCTGCAGCACACGTACATTCATATACAGCAAAAACACTTCTCCACGGCTATAGTGCAAAGCTGCTGTCAGCATGAAATACCCAACATGAACCTCTGGTGCTCTTTGGAGCTGTGTGAATGTGACACACACGAACCCACTGCCCAATCCTGTGGCATCCAGCTGTAAGGGTATAATAAGAGAGAGGACAAATGGAGGGATTTAACAGTAGTGGCAAGACAAGAGCTTTAAGTTAAGTGCATCTTAAGTTCTTCTCACACAACCTTCAATAGAGCCCTTAAGAGTTGAGTTTATCTATTTCTTTTACTGTGAAGTGATAGCAGGGACATATCCAGAACATACTGACTCTATTCTGGAGGCTCCTATAGCCATTTAGGGCACATGAACAAGTATCACTCTCAGTGAACCAATACCCAGTTTTTTCCTTGAAGCACTGCTTAGTTAAAGTATCTTTCATGGCTTGTGGCTTTTGCTTTCTGAAATCCTAGATACATCCATGAGATCTTCTGTACGGGCCTATTTCTTGGGGGAAAAAGGGATGAGCTGTACCATTTTACTCAAGCAAATGCAGAAAACAGATGGGAAGTTGTTAGAAACATGCCTTAAAAGAGAAGAAATAGTATTGGTGACTGCTGTTGTAACAGAAATTAGCCTACAAGGTATCACAAAAAGGAATGGCTTAGTAAGTAGAAAAGAAGATATGATGGTGTCCAGGTCTCAACTCCATGTCCTCTCCTTTTGTAATACACAGACAATAGGAATTCAAGCCATAAACCCCCCCAAAAAGCCACCAACTGGAGTTTTCAGTCAAAGTTACTGGGTTTCTGACACCTTTACTAAAAGGTTTAAGGTCTCTTTCTCCCTTCAGGGCCATGGGCTAAAAGCAAGCGGTTGCAAAGTCATTCAAATGGGCAATTTAACCAGGGAACGAGGAAGTTTCTATCCCTCTGGAAGCACTGTGTAACCCAAACCCAGGCTGCAAGTGCAGCTCTGTGTGGTGCCACTATTGTTACACCGTTGAGTAAAGAAGATACACACAGGAAAGGCAGAGCGCACCAAGAGCACCTTGAACAGCAGAAAGTTACTTCAGGAGCTGGAAAAGGTCATATTGAACAACCTGCCTAAACAAGGAACGCAAAGCACTGGACTCTACTTCCACTTGTTGGGAAACAAAGAGCTGTCATGATATCTACACTCACACACAACAGCTAGGAAGAAACAGGCTTCTTTGTCAGGCTGGAGGAACTGCTTCCTTTAAGCGACTATCTGATTATAAAGCCTTTCCACACAAAAGCTATTTGGTACCTGAAATGAGTTTAAGACACGATCTAGTGGTTAAGGTGTGTCTTAAACCTATGAGGGCGGTTCATTTGCATTGGTGCAGGTTAACCAAGTCTTTTGGTCAAAAGGACAGAGAACTGTGGTAAGAAATCCCATCCTTTTCTCTCCTCTCCTTATCCCAATCTGCTTTCCAATTTTCTTTTGGTGAAAAGCCTGACAAAAGAATGCTCCTTTATAGAATAAAACCATAGCTGTTTAACACACACACACACACACATATTAAACAGAGCTGTGTTCTTGGTTCCTTTGTGACACAGGGCAGAGGCTCACTGCTCTGAACACCAGGGCAAGCAGACCTAAGCCGAGCGCCAGATCAGTCCATTCTTATCAGGTTCAAGGAAATTCTCAATCAAAGCTTCAATCAGCTTCTGAAGTTCTTCTTCCAGCAGGTTTCTGTCACTAGACAAGAGAACAAGATGGTGTCAGAGGTTTGATACACAGCAAGCATCCACTTACACCGTGAAAAGCAGGGATGCGATGGTGATGGAGCCGTTACGTCTCCTACCAGCATCACCGTGCAGAGACTCCAACCTTCTCACTTCAACCAGCTACTTTTGCTTGGGGATTACTGCAATATCAATTTAATCTCATTTAATTAAATTAAAGAACAAATTAATCGCCACTAGAGGGCTCCAGGCTGGCAGAGGGGACACAACTCCTAACTGCAAAACCAATGCAAGACTGGTCCGACACAGAGCGTAAATGGGTTTAAAAGCAAGAACGAGCTCCCAAGAGGAGGCACAAACCCCACATCTGCCCCCACACAGCATCCAGATGCCCATTTTGGGCGACACAGTCTAGGCTGAGCCATCCCTGTCCATAGCAAGGGGTAATGGGACTGGATGATCTTAAGGTCCTTTCCAACCCAAACCATTCTATGATTCTATGATCTAGGGTTTCTGATTGTATTTTGGCTAAAGAGCCATTTAGGAGGATTGAGTAACCAAGGCAAAGTGTTATGGCTCACAAGAGGCCACTGTAATGTGCTGATCTTTTCCCTATTTAAATGCCCAGGCATTCATTTGATCCACATGCACTAACGCATTGCAAAACTGCTTTAAAAATGCATAACCCTAGGCCAGAAATCTCAGTGGAAGGAGAGGAACTCAGCCTGGGTTTAACAGAGAATAGACAAAACAGGCTTATTTACAATGCTTGCTGTTTGTGGACCTGAGAATCCACCATTGTACTTCAGGTCAGCACTTCCTTTTAAAGAAACCACCCCAAAATGCTGTTGTTCAACTGACTTTCCTGATGTTCAGCTCTCCAGAATAATCAATAAACAGCAACTGAGAGTATTTGCACAAAGGGGGATGCCTCTGGAGGTTCCTACAGGCCACTTTATGCCTTGAACCAGGGAAGCTTGAGAGCTTTTCAGTTTAGAATCATAGAATCATTTAGGTTGGAGAAGACCTCTAAGGCCATTGAGCCCAGCCATTAACCCAGCACTGCCAAGGCCACCACTAACCCATGGCCCTAAGGACCACATCTACTCATGTGTTAAACACCCTTGCAGGGCCGGTGCCTGCAGCCCTGCCCTGGGCAGCCTCTTCCAATGCCTGAGCACCCTGGGGGCAAGGAATTGTTGCTCAGCTCCATCTAAACCTGCCCTGGGGCAGCTTGAGCCCGGCTCCTCTTGGCCCATGCCTTGCTCCTTGGGAGCAGAGCCCAGCCCCTCCTGGCTCCATCCTCCTGGCAGGCACTTGCAGGGAGCCATCAGGTCCCCCCTCAGCCTTCTCTTCTCCACACTGAACCCCCCAGCTCCCTCAGCCCTTCCCCATCCCCCTTGGGCTCCAGGCCCTGCACCGGCTCCATTCCCTTCTCTGGCCCCGCTCCAGCCCCTCAAGGTCTCTCCTGCAGTGAGGGGCCCAGAGCTGAGCACAGGATCTGAGGTGCAGCCTCCCCAGTGCCCAGCACAGGGGCCCAATCCCTGCCCTGGCCCTGCTGACACAAGCCAGGATGCTCTTGGCCATTTCATGTCCCAGATAATAATGGCCGTTAACCACAGGTAGTAACTAAAAGTCAATGTCAATGTCCTTTTCTGACTTACCAGAATGAACAGCAGCACAAGCACAAATGATGCATCAAAGCATCCTCATGTCTGTTGTTTCCCTCCCCACTACCCTTGTCTGGCCTTCACTTGTGTTAGGATTAGGTAAAAGACAGCAATTTTAGCATTTATTTCTTTTTGGTGCAGCTTTTTACCCTAAATATACCTCGCCTTTCCTTCCACCAAATGGTATGTTGCCCACTCCCAGGTTCATGGACACATGTTCTAACTGAAGTGAGAATTCCCATACCCACGTAAGGAAGTGCTTTTACATGCCACATGATCAGAAAGCTCTCTGACTGAATAAATAACAAGGTTCTAGCAAAAGCTGCCACTCAGAAAACTGGGATGTAGAATTACCACTTCCCTGACCTGCGGTTATTCCATGGTCACCTCAGAACAACTAAAAGCATGATGCAAACGATAGGCCGTACCTGTGTCAATGCCCTTCATGTAGTTTCTTCCCTGGGAGGGTGCTGAGGCGCTGGCCCAGGGTGATGGCCCAGAGAAGCTGTGGCTGCCCCATCCCTGGCAGTGCTCAAGGCCAGGTTGGACACAGGGGCTTGGAGCAAGCGGCTCCAGTGGAAGGGGTCCCTGCCCATAGCAGGGGCTTGGAACTGAATGAGCTTTAAGGTCCTTTCAACCCAAACCAGTTTGTGGTTCTATGATTCTATATATAGCAATAAATCATCATTTAAAGAATACTTGAGCAATCTGTGGAAAACTGCCTAGGCATGGATAGGGCTATCCCCTCACATGTGCATTTTCCAAGCAAGGGCTATCTACCACTTGCAATCTATCCACTGCCTAAATGTGACCAAAACATTCAGTGATAAAACCATGCTCAGCCTGAATTCCGGCCAATAAGTAGAGAGAAATACCAAATCAGAGGCCCCTGTATATTATTTCTACTCTCTGCTCCACAGGAATGTTGGAATAAGAGTTTAAAAGGAAAGATATTCCTGCAATTCAGGTTAGGAATCCAGTTCAAGAGCTGCTTCTCTCCATTAGCTAGATGCAGAAGCTAGGCTCATGCACACTCTTGACTTCAGTGGTGTGAACACACCCTGTGTTTGCACCCACCTCTTTTAAACTGGAAATAGCTTAATTCAGGTGGCTGTCGAAACAGGACAGACCTCTACTACTATTCCAGTAGCTCAGAGCAACACAGATGCCCAAATACAACAGGAATCCACCTGGGTTTAAGCAACGTGCCAGCCGCAGCACTTAATCACTCTTTAATTTGAGTGAATGAGGAATTGGGTTAATAAATGAGCCTCCTCATGCAGCAGATGCTGAAAATTCAGTTCTTGTCTCATCCACCACAGAGGGGCTCCCTTAGGAGCAGGAATGTGCATCACTGGTGAGTTTAACAGGCTGGAACAGTCAGTGAGGCTCAGGTCTCCAAGAAGGTAGCAGAAGAATCGCCCACAGGCAAGGAATTGGTTCCTTTCTGCTGACTTTCATCCCAAATGTATGTTGCAGCGTGCATGCAGCCCTCTGCTTACCTCTGCTCAGGCAGCGCACACATCTCGGCGTAGTACTTGATCTTTGGTTCTGTCCCACTTGTCCGAAGGGTGGCAACGCAACCATTTTGGAAGGTAAAAGTGATCATCTGACTGCTTTTACTCACTGGCAGCACCTACGAAACCAAAACCATCTTATTACACAACACCCCAGCTTCCCCAAAAGTGGGTGATTTTATGTTTGGCTGTTGGTAACTACAACACTCAGTATGTACAAAGCATCCCCTCCTGTATACATCCACCAGCCAATGCAAGACAAGAACAAGTCAATTCGGTCTGATGAGACTCGGTATTTAAGGATAACAGAACTGCCTCTTGCTCCAGTTGAAATTCCAACATCTGGAAGCCTGCTAGACAGCTTCAGAGTTGCAGAACACCGAGCTCGTTTCAACTAATAAAATCAATTCATTGTTATGTTACAGTAAGTGAATACTTGTTTTCTTGTAATACTTATAAGTCTACTCGGGTCTTGCAAGACCCCACTTGCAACACTGGGTGCAGTTCTCGTGTCCCCAGCATTAAGAGGTGGATGGAGCTGTTGGAGCAAGTCCAGAGGAGGCCACAGAGATGATCAGAGGCTGGAGCATCTCCTACACACTGAGAACACTGGGGAGAAGAGAAGCTGCATGGAGACCTCAGAGCAGCTTCAGTGTCTGAAGGGGGCAACAAGGATGCTGGGGAGGGACTCTTCATTAGGGACTGCAGTGATAGGACAAGGGGTGATGGGTTCAGACTGAAACAGGCCAAGTTCGGGTTTAATCAGGTGGATGAGGGTGCTGAGGCGCTGGCCCAGGGTGATGTCCCAGAGAAGCTGTGGCTGCCCCATCCCTGGCAGTGCTCAAGGCCAGGTTGGACACAGGGGCTTGGAGCAAGCTGCTCCAGTGGAAGGGGTCCTTGCCATGGCAGGGGTTGGAGCTGGATGATCTTAAGGTCCTTTCCAACCCAAACTATTCCATGATCCTCCTGCAAAAGTCCCTCATAACTCACCGATATCTTATTTGGCTGGCTGCTGTCATAGCCAGTGGTGACATCTCGTACATGTAAGATATTATAAATGCCACAAAGTTTGGGATAAGACTGAGGAGTATCAAAGTTCCGAAGTCTCTCAAATATCCTTTTGATAGTAGGAGGATCATAGCACAAGAAATAGGAGGTCTTTGATATGTGGTATCCATACCTAAAAGCAGATGAACATTTTCAGTTACCAGACTGTTTTCTTTACTTTTAGTAACTAAAGAAAGCTCCTGTGTGGAAAAGCAGTACAAGAATGCAGTTGTCACAGCTGTGGGAACAGGTATTTATAGGCAAATGGTTGGACTCTGAAGCAGATTCTGCTGCATTACTCAGATCATCTTCAGCTATTTTATAAACTCAAGCACAGGTTTGAGTTCCAAGAAATGAAACCCAGTCATTTGGCTAGGAAGCCTTCAGGAAATGAATAGCCAGTATCATTCCCTCACCATCAAAACTTGTCTGCCATAGCAACAGATTATTTCAACAGCCTGTGAGGAAGGTGACTGATGAGTCCATCCAAGTTGAAACTACTACCCCAAATCAGATCTACTGTGCTGGGCTGGCAGGATATTAGGCACAAGCTGTTCCCTGGGAGGGTGCTGAGGCGCTGGCACAGGGTGATGGCCCAGAGAAGCTGTGGCTGCCCCATCCCTGGCAGTGCTCAAGGTTGGACACAGNCTGGGAGGGTGCTGAGGCGCTGGCACAGGGTGATGGCCCAGAGAAGCTGTGGCTGCCCCATCCCTGGCAGTGCTCAAGGCCAGGTTGGACACAGGGGCTTGGAGCAAGCGGATCCAGTGGAAGGGGTCCCTGCCCGTGGCAGGGGTTGGAGCTGGATGATCTTAAGGTCCCTTCAACCCAAACCAGTCTGGGATTCTATGATTTGCTGTAACTGTGCTGCCAGTTCCATTAGAGCACAGGAATCTCTGCTGATGAACAGGGTTTATCACAGCAAATGACTTAACTCTGACAGAAACATGTTCCTCATTTTGCTGCAGTGAGCTTTCTGTAGCTCCTGAACACAGGCCATTCCTTTAACCCCTGTTCTAACACAAATCTCTGCAAGAGCAGCACGTAACAATCCCCAGACTGTGTTCCAAGAGAGGCACACAGAGCACACAGACACAGCTACACACCAGAACATAACAAGTGACACAGTGTGAATCTAATGAGTTTGATCTGGAGGATCTATAATGCAAAATCCTTTCACAGTAGGAAAGGCCTCTTTTGTCCTTTGGGAGACAGAGCATTTAAGTAGTGTCTGTAATACTGGAGACTGTAGTTCATCATAGCATCAGAAAAAAACAGCCTGCAATGAGAAAACAGCTGAGGGATGCATTAAAAAGGTTTGTTAGATTATTCCCAGCTCCTAAATAGTGAAATGGAATATACTAATGGGAAATACAACTTACGTTTCATATATCTCTATGAGTTTCTGTGCTAGTGAGAGGTTCTTGCTCTCCAGGTAGGTTGCCAACTCAGCTATGACCACAGCTGCACTCACACCATCTTTATCCAACACTGATGTGCCACACATGAAACCTAGAAACCAAGTTGATCATGAGAAAAATAATCTAAGATACTACTACGTTGATTTACTTTATTGGCTTTTTAACCTTCTTCCTGTAAAAGGATATTGGCCAATATACATAAACTGGTTTTATCACTGCATATGCACTCCCCTTGTCTAAGAAAGCTAAATTAACTTAGGATTGTAGGGCTGGAAAGATGCGCTCTAATCAATTCATTCCAGATCAATAACATCTGCTCTCTGAGGAGATCTCTCACAGTAAAGTGCTAACCTTAACAATCAGCTTGTTTTGTGCAAGCACATCCATACTGCAAAGAGTCTTGTCAGTAATTAGAATCAATCGAGAGATACAGCCTTGGTAACCCCCAAACCAGTGCTTCTCACAGATGCCAGCATGCTTTGTGAAGGGATGCATGAGCAAGATCTTAGCTCCTTCTGGTATAAAAGCTGCTCTAACTTTATGAAAGAAACTGGCATGGACATAAACCCTCTTCAGTGCGTGCTTCAGCCTTCCAGGGCCTGAAGGGGCTCCAGGGAACCTGGAGAGGGGCTTTGGACAAGGGCCTCGAGGGACAGGCCAAGGGGAATAGCTTGAACATGCCAGAGGGGAGATTGAGCTGAGCTCTTAGGCAGTAGTTTGGCTCTGGCATCTCAGGACTTTCAAGCTGTACCAGACAAGGCTTGTACCAGGAGACTGCACAAGTACAATACCAGAATCAGAGCTTTATGTATCATTTATCATCACAATTGGCAAATTGATTTGATGAGAGCAAAATATCAATACCAGTAACTACATGAACAGAAATAAAGTGCTTTTGATTTGTTTCAGAGCTAAGGCCACTTCTTTTTAGTCACATTTACCCACACTGCTCAACATTTGAAAATGATGTGAACGTATTTACCAATAGACTCTTCAAACGCAAAGAGAACTTCTTTCCCATTATCTAGGAGATTTTTTACTCTACTTCCAATCCACTTAAATCCAGGCAGTGTTTCCTGAAACATAAAGGAAAAAGGATGCATTAAATATATATTTTCAATTTAGCTTCAAGCAAAAGAAGTGTATCCACTATTCCCATCACTTCTGGGCTGCTACAGATAAGGGGCAAGACATAATGGAGAAAGGGGGAAAGACAAAGGCAAAAGTGGGGGAAAACATAAAGGAGAAAGGGGGAAAAAACATCTCTTCAGTTTAGATGATAAATCTAAGGTCACTGGATAATGTTTTACTAGGGAACGCTCAAATAGGACATGAGTAACAAATCAAGAAGTAAGTGTGCTTGAGAGATGTGTGCAGTTCTGGTGTCCTTAACATCGAAAGGATACGGAGCTGTTGGAACAAGTGCAGAGGAGGGCCTCAAAGGTGATTGGGGGACTGCAGCATCTCCCCTATGAAGACAGGTTGAGAGAGTTGGGGCTGTTCAGCCTGGGGAAGAGAAGCTGCGTGGAGACCTCAGAGCAGCCTTCCAGTATCTGAAGGGGGCCTATAGGGATGCTGGGAAGGGACTCTTCATTAGGGACTGCAGTGACAGGACAAGGGGTGATGGGTTCAGACTGAAACAGGGGAGGTTTAGATTGGATCTAAGGAAGAAATTCTTTGCTGTGAGGGTGCTGAGGCACTGGAATGGGTTGGCCAGGGAGGTTGTGAGTGCTCCATCCCTGGCAGTGTTCAAGGCCAGGTTGGACGAAGCCTTCAGTGCCCTGGTTTAGTGTGAGGTGTCCCTGCCCATGGCAGGGGGTTGGAACTGGATGATCTTAAGGTCCTTTCCAACCTGAACTATTCTATGATTCTGTGATGGTTCAGTCTGAGATCAGCAATGATCTTCCATGGTGGTTTATCAGGTGAGACACAGCAGCACAAAGTTACTCAAAAGGAAAAGCTCTAGAAACACAAACAGCAATTTGGGGTGATGGAGGGAACAGCAGTGCTTGTGCTCTTCAAATCACGCAAAAGCAGTCAGACTCTTAGACACAGTCTTCCTTGGAGAGAGGGAAGGTGCAAGAAGGGAAGGATTTAGAGGAGATCAAGGTGTTCTGTAAGTTCCTCAATCCTTTTTTCAGTCCAATGTGTTCCTGTCTAGAAAAGGAAAGGTTTTCGAGAGCTAACGCTGTTCAGTACAAGGCTGCAATATCCAACCTGCCTGAATACTGACATTCTTCCCTGGGAGGGTGCTGAGGCACTGGCCCAGGGTGATGGCCCAGAGACGCTGTGCCTGCCCCATCCCTGGCAGTGCTCAAGGCCAGGTTGGACACAGGGGCTTGGAGCAAGCTGCTCCAGTGGAAGGGGTCCCTGTCTGTGGTAGGGGATGGAAGTGGATGAGGTTTAAGCTCCTTCAGATCCCACACAAACCAGTCTGGGATTCTATGAGGAAGCATTATCTGGCCAGTCACTCAAAATGGATATCACAGTCCTTTTCCATCTTTGTTTTTCATTCCTCATTGTTTGGCAAAATATTTTTTCCTGCTACACATGGCTTTAATTTAGACGTGTGTTAAAAACAAGCCCTGGATCTTTGCATGTTTGTGCTAAGCTCTTGAGCACTTAAGTCTCTTAAGAGTCTCAGACATCAGAGCAAGTACACAATTTGAATGCAGGAAGTAAAATACAGTCACTGGGGACAGCCCCATTTCCTCTTTTAGCAAGGCCTTCACAAAACTACATTAAAGATCTGAACAAAAGAGTGCCTTTGTCACAATCTGAAGTCAAACCTACTGGCAACCTGGGCACCTGAAGGAACATGGTGTAACCTTTAAGTGCTTGTTACAAAGCCATCAAAAAGCACTCCCTTTTTGTAGGGGACACTGAGTTGCACAACTTTCATTCTCTTGCACAGAGGAATTTACCTCTATGGAAACAACCATGACAAAAGTATTCCTATCTTATGTAAGTTAGGGTTGAACTCGTTTCCCCTCTTACAGCCTCCTTGCAGGCGAGTTGAGAAGTTAATGTGATTTAAATGCAGGGCAATTCTGTCAAGAAAATCAGGAAAATGTTCTTCAATCTCAGAGTCTGCAATCACTGGAATGTGCATGGAGAAATGCTGCAGATGAGGTAAATGCTCCATCCCTGCCAGTACTCAAGGCCAGACTGGACAGAGCTTCAGGTGCCGTGGTCTAGTGAGAGGCATCCCTGCCCATGGCAGGGGGGTTGGAAGTGGATTATTTTAAGGTCCTTTCCAACCCAAACCATTCTATGATTCCACATGGAAATCAGGCCTGTTCAGGTAAAACAGCATTCTTTACACACTGGAATGCACAAAAACTCCAAGCCAAAAGACTGGAAGTCATCAATTTCTCCATTTCACAAAGTCAGAAGAGGAGGGAGCTAGATGGAGAACGTGGTAATGAGATTTTACTCTGCCAAGGGGACCTCCTAAGCCCCACACTTACTTCAAAGTGAAATCCTTCTTTAAGTGCAATTGCCCTCAAAATCTTTGAGGACACTGTGGTCGCCAACATGTAAATGTTCTTCACATCAGCATCGTCAGAGCAGTTTTCCTTCCAGCATGAGAACATCCACCACCCAAACAAAGCTGCTAGCTCATTGCCAGTGAACACCTTCCAGCACCCACTGCAGACAGGATATAAATGTTAGTGTTCATTCAAGGTTCCCCAGGAGCATCCACACAGGGGGAGATGTTTCTGCAGGCACTGGAACAGGAATCTGAGTGCACTACTGATAAGCTGCTCTACACAAAGCCACCATATTAACAGGACTTCACATTTCTCACATCTCAATGATTTACAAGCCCAGTGCATTCTCTTAGCAAGTAAAGATACCATAATAAGTATCCTTACTTAGACCTTTTTAGCTTATCAAACAGGAGTATAGCAATCTATACAGCCAATACTTGATAGGCCAAGGGGGAATGGCTTTAAACCGAAGGAGGGGAGGTAGGCTTAGGTTGGAGATAAGGCAGAAGCTCTTCCCTGTGAGGGTGCTGAGGCGCTGGCCCAGGGTGATGGCCCAGAGAAGCTGTGGCTGCCCCATCCCTGGCTCAGCTCAAGGCCAGGTTGGACACAGGGGCTTGGAGCAAGCTGCTCCAGTGGAAGGGGTCCCTGCCCGTGGCAGGGGTTGGAGCTGGAGGAGCTTTAAGGTCCCTTCCAACCCATTCCATGGCTCTATACACTGCAGTCAGGTGTATTGCAAACAGCTACTTACACAATGATCAGAATTTTGGCCTGTTAGTGGAAGAAAAACAGTTTCCATTCAATATGAAGCAGCCAGGGAAAAACAAAGAAACATAAAACCGCCAATAGCTACAGTCCCACGGCAGAATGTTTGCCTGATAGAAGTCAAAATACAGTAACAAGATTTTGCCGTCTTCAGTAACCACTCAACAGTTGAATTTGGCCTTTTACTGTAAGGTGAAGAGATCTGGTGAATGCTCCATCCCTGGCAGTGTTCACAGCCAGGTTTAATGGGTCTTGATCAACCTGGTCTAGTAGAAGGTGTCCCTACCCACAGCAGGGGCTTGGAACTGGATGAGGTCCCTCCCAACCCAACCCAGTCTGGGATTTTACGACATTCTGTGCCTTTTCACTGCTACTTCTGCAGAAAGAGATAAAAGAAACAATCCCATCACTTACTTCTCCTGCTGCTCCGCCACTGCTAGTCTATCTGCATCTGGATCAGTAGCCACTACTACTTTAGCACTTTCCTTCTCTGCAAGCCTCAGTGACAACTCCTGGTGGGAGAAGAGGGATGGAAAGAATAAAATCACAAGAGCAAATAAACCCAGTCTTCCTACTTCGATATGACATGCATACGCAATCGCATACAGATTGTATTAACTGAAAGCAGGTACTCCCTGTTCTCTTCCTTGATTTTTCAACACTATCATACCCAAGCAAAGGAAAGCTCACAGAAATCTGACAAGAGAAACAAAAGTACCAGCACACATTCCCCTTCTTCAGGATTTGGGCATTTGACAGTGGAGAAGTCTGGATCAGGATCTTTTTGCTCAGGTACTGGAATGGGAGGCTGGAAGCCAAATGCTTGGAAAGCCAACTGCACGTAGTCATGTCCAACTCCATGAAAAGAGGTATGAACAAACTTCAAAGCTGTCTGCACGTTCAGCTCCCTGAGGAGGAAAGAAGAATTTCGGGAAGATTTTAGTTATTTAGCAAGATTCCTTTCATGTGGGAAAGCAAAAGCAAACGCAGTTACACTTTGTACTCTTCTGCTGATTCCTGCATTCATTTCAAAGGACGAGTAAAGAGGAAAGTGCTCATTTGGAGTTTCACTAAAAATTGCTGGTTGAAGGCTTCTTCCTCTGCAAAATGAGATATTCACCTTCTGCTGAATCAGCTGAAAGTCTTCCAAGAATGAACTGTTGGTTTCCACCTCAACCTCCAGCTCTTCCACCGCCCTGAGGATCTTACTCTGGCCCTGCTCTACCTACATTATTATTCACCCTCCTTTTATTCTCCTCTTCTGCCCCAGCCAACCTCTATACTTCATCTTCTCACCTCTAATCCACACATGTACACCTTATTGTGAATTGCATTTAGTTAGCTGAGCCCCTTTAATTGAGGTCTTTTGACTGGGTGGTATTCCTCAGCATGAGTAGTAGTGGGAAGCTCAAGCTGCTGGAGCCTTAGGCTACAAGCAGGTAACTCCCACCTAAAGCTGAACTGAGTTTACAACCTGGGCTTATGCAAAGGAAGGCCTTATGCCCAGTGCAAACTGGAAGGTAAAGGAGTTACATCCATTAGCAAGGAGCACCAGAGGTAAGATGACATTTATGGCCCATCTGGAGACAAGCAAAGAACCCAATGATGAATGAACTTTTGTTCTGGATTCCTCCCTGGAGGCACCCACCTCAAGCTGCTCCTATTCCTGCACCAATCAGTTATTAAATGAGTTTTAACTATCAGATATCTGATGTTGTGCTGTGGGGAAACTGAGGCAAAGAATTCTCTCACCACCTCACTTTTAGTCTGTATTTCTCTTTGAGCACATTCATTTGTATCAAAAGGTTCACATCAGGGTGCACTACTGTAGCATAGTGCACAAAAGTAGGGTTCTTCATTAGCAAGTATGGTTTAGGCCTAACGTTGATGACCACTTAATCAGAGGAGGGATGGGGTAAGACAGAATGGGGAGAGGACCAGGAATTATTGCCCACATTGCACAGAGCAATGGCCTCAAGCAGACAGTGATGCCTGTGGCAGTGGAGCACCCAGCTTCTGTGAACCATAAAGACACATCAAGTCACTGGTTTGAGACAATAAAAATCACTACAAGCAGGTCTGAAACTATCACGATTCAGGGAGACAGCCCAATCCTCATGCCCAAGTGAACGATGTTTCTGTATGGCAGCACTGTATGCTTCTGTTATTGAAGTCAGTTTTCCACATGTAACCCAAGGCTCCCTGAAAGCCATCATTTAAGTACATTTTGCTTTATCCAGTACCTGTAATAACAGATCTTTTTCAGGTCCTCCATGTAACAGTCACAGATTTTCTTCAGAGGATCCTGTCTAAGGGGACTGGTATCTACTAGATTCTCATTCCAAGAGCCATTCCATGGTTCAACACACTCTTCTATACACTTGATGATTTCCTTATCATGAGGAGAGGTGATCTGGGCTCCGTTTTCCCAGTAAACCTGGTGTAAGTTTAAAACAAGACAGTTTATTCACAGAGTAACTTGATAAATTCTTTCAGCCATAGGATTCTGCTGACTTCCTGCTCCTTGAAGTCAGACAGGAAAGGGTAACATCAGACCGGCTTGGTCCTCCAAAGTCACGTGGAATCACAGCTCAGCATTCCAGTTGTGCGACAACACAACCTGCTTTCCCAAAAGCTGGTATTCAACTACTAGGACTGAAATCATGAGCACGTGAAACCAAAAGTGGGTGCCTAGAGTGCAGTGTTGTGCAAACTGAACACAAACAATCCATTCCCTTCCTCATCATCTGGCATTCCTTTTGTAAAGAGACACAACTTGGCTTGGAAATTGAAGCCAAGCAGATAAGCAGCGTGCCAAGGTACATGGTTTTCTGTAACTGAACAATTGGAAACACTGTGAAACCCTGAACTATCAAAAGTCTTTGTTAAAGAACTCTTTAGATGCCAGTTTTCCCACAGTTGGTTGCCAACAGCATGGTTGAGCTCACAGAGCAGATCAATTTGTCTCTCTTTACTGTCATGAAACCCACAGGTACTCAGTGTCTTTGAAACTATGGCTTGGTCATGTTTGGTTAAAGTTGTCCAAGCCTTTAGAAGCTGCTGGACTCATGGAGGAAATAGTGACAGATAAAACAATTCTTGTGGAAGACTAGGATAAAACCCAATATCCTGACATGAGTGCTTTGTATCAGAGACACAAACATAAGAGCTTCTTGATAGTCAAAGCACCTGGAAAACAAATGTGCCTCATTCATCACTACTCTATGATACTGTTTTCTTCTTCATTGTTACAGCTGAGCAAAGTAAAGGCTGCTGAAGCACTTTAACAACTTATTCCACAGAGTATAAATGCAGCACAGGCACATCCAAGGGTTATCTGTGTGCAGAAGAAGACGGGGGTTTCTATCCTTGCCATTACTTACTGACTTGTTACTAAGCTTTTAGAAGGCTAAGTTTAGAGTTTAGTTTAGATTCATATAAAGTTTGGAACAAAAACACTGTTACAATACTGCAAAAGCAGCTTGTACTACTATGGATGGTTACAGTGCTCCAAGCTTTCAAAATGAAGGCACCCACCTTTCTCTCAATGTCCAGAAAAACAACCTTAGAGGGAGCAGCAGTCTTAAACAGTCATCATCTTCAGCACAAGCACCTATTGCGATGCATTAATCCACCTAACTTCCAGCTTAGTTTCAAGCTCATTTTTAAGTCTAAGAGGTGAACACATAATTAAGCATTCCTTCAGCTGCTGATTTGACTCTATGGAATGTCACAACAAACTTGTGCTCAAGAAACACAAGCAGTGTGTTGCAGGTGCAAAAGAAAGCATGTGTAACTCAGGTTAAAGAGATGAATCACTTGAAACCACTTCTCCTTCTAACCTACACATACATGTGCTCCAAAGGAAGACTCTTCCCTGTGTTGGTTGGGTCTAAACCACGACAGGGTGCTGAGGCGCTGGCCCAGGGTGATGGCCCAGAGAAGCTGTGGCTGCCCCATCCCTGGCAGTGCTCAAGGCCAGGTTGGACACAGGGGCTTGGAGCAAGCTGCTCCAGTAGAAGGGGTCCCTGCCCGTGGCAGGGGGCTGGAACTGGATGAGCTTTAAGGTCCAACTCAAACCAGTCCATGATTCTGTGCTAAGCCAAACACCCAAAGTAGGTAACATGGGAGAGCAGCTGGCTGTGACATGCTATAGACTTCAAGCCTTACCTTGTACCCATTGTCCTCCTTCCGGTTGTGGGATGCTGTGATCATCACACCAGCCACAGCGTTGAGCTGCTGAACAGCATAGGGCTACAAAGGAAACCCAGAAACATTGATTTAGTCAAGAATTCTGCACCTAGAATGGCACAATATAATTATATTATTAGGAGAGTTACACAACAGGATGCTACAGGACAAGTGGCTCTTAACATTTCATCAGTTGATTTGAAACTGTATACGTGAATGCTCATCATTCTCTTTCCTGTAGTTAATACAGAAAGTCGTTGCATAGGAACATTATTCCCTTTACTAACTATATAAACACAACTGTTAACTGACCACCTAAAAGCCTACACTCAGATTACACTACTACTGAAGAGAAAGCAGGTTGAAATAGAAAGAAGGAATTCACCAAAGGGCTTATGGAAAAACAAGTGACAGGTACTTTCTGCTAAAGAGCACCCAGTTCCTTCAGCCTTCCCTCAAAACAAGATCCACAACATACCAAAACAGCTTGCAGAATAGAAAGCAGGGCAAAATCTGATTCTATTGACTATGTGCATGCAGGAGAAGTCAGCACCATTGTTGTCACAGCCTCTCTCAGAAGGATCAAGACAGGCTGGAGAGATGGGCAGAGAAATTCAATGAGGTGTGTGGTCCTGACCTTGGGGAGGAATAAATCCTGGCACCAGCACAGGCTGGGGCCTGACCTGCTGAGAAACAGCTCTGTAGAGAAGAGCTTGGGACCTGGTGGACACCATGTTGTCCATAAGCCAGCAATGATACATTGGGATCAAGGTGGCCAACAGTGTTCCAGACTGCATGAGGAAGAGCACTGCTGGCAGATGGAGGGAGCTGAATCCTCCCTCTGCTCAGCCTCCCTTGAAGCACGGTGTCCTGGTCTGGGCTCTCCAGTATGAGAGAGACACGGAGCAGGGGAGCTGGACAAGATGACCTCCAGCCTCAACCACTGGGGGATTTTGTACCAAGTAGCCTCTATTTTCTGCTTAGGTAGTGGGATTTGATNACCATTGTTGTCACAGCCTCTCTCAGAAGGATCAAGACAGGCTGGAGAGATGGGCAGAGAAATTCAATGAGGTGTGTGGTCCTGACCTTGGGGAGGAATAAATCCTGGCACCAGCACAGGCTGGGGCCTGACCTGCTGAGAAACAGCTCTGTAGAGAGGAGCTTGGGACCTGGTGGACACCACGTTGTCCATAAGCCAGCAATGATACATTGGGCTCAAGGTGGCCAACAGTGTTCCAGACTGCATGAGGAAGAGCACTGCTGGCAGATGGAGGGAGCTGATCCTCCCTCTGCTCAGCCTCCCTTGAAGCACGGTGTCCAGGTCTGGGCTCTCCAGTATGAGAGAGATGCGGAGCAGGGGAGCTGGACAAGATGACCTCCGGCCTCAACCACTGGGGGATTTTGTACCAAGCAGCCTCGATTTTCTGCTTAGGTAGTGGGATTTGATAAAAATCACTGGTTTGTATTTTTAGTGAACTTTCGAGGACTCCCTTATCTGCATGGTTCAGCAATAGAACAAAGAAGATGACTTACCACAAACGGAGTAGGGACATAGGTGGAGAAGAAGTACACAGGTACATCTTTAGCTAGCAGGACTGCAGCAGTGAGCTTTGCAAGTCTAGCAACAGGAAGAAGAAAGCATTCAGTCAACCCAACTCCCTACAACGCTCCAGCAGCCGTTTGTGTAACCTTCATTTCACTTGTCTGTCAAATCCCCCTGTTGTTTTCTGGCTTACACTAAGAGTACCCTATAGCTTGGAGAGCTGATGTAATGCAGTTTTCAGGTTGTAGAATCCAAGTCAGTGCTTTTAGTCATTGCTTGAACAGCACAAGGCACTTCAGTCAACCACATAAATAAATCAGTGATAACCAAACCTCTTGGTGTGGCTCCTGTCTTCATGCAAGGACAGAACCAATCTACCAGAAAGCCTGAAGCGCCACGTGTCTGCAACAGCAGGTTTGGGAACTGGCACAAAGCTGGTTTGCCAGCCTTGTTCAGCAGCTTCAGACAATAGCCATGAAGAGATCTCTTCCTAAACATACTTCTGCAAAGAAGTACACTTTTACTCCGAAAAGGTTAGAAACAGTAACAGCAACTCTAGGTTTAAGCTGCCTTTATAATAAGCTTTTCCTCTTAAGGAGCAGGGAAATGAATTCTCTTCCAGGTAACCCCTATGAAACTGTTCTGTTCAAATGAGATACACACAGCTCAGCAGTTAACAGGAAGTCTCAGAATCAAAACAGGTGAGGGATTAAACAGTGTAAGTTTGCTTTGCTCACTTGTCATGGGAGATAAGGAAGCAAGTATTAATGCTTGTCTGTATACACAAGTATAGTGTAGTCTAAGTTTCAGTTACTCAGAATTTCACCATGGCACCTATCAGATATCACGTGAATATAGAACCATACNAAGCAAGTATTAATGCTTGTCTGTATACACAAGTATAGTGTAGTCTAAGTTTCAGTTACTCAGAATTTCACCGTGGCACCTATCAGATATCACGTGAATACAGAACCATACAACAGTTCGGGTTGGAAAGGACCTTCAGATCATCCAGTTCCAACCCCCCTGCCATGGGCAGGGACACCTCACACTAAATATGAGTTTGAGAGCTCAGGTTGTAGTTGAAGCTCCTGACATTTTGCTCCTGTAGCACAATGGTTTATATCAACTTAATTACAGGATACAGTCAGACAGTCGGACATCTCCATCAGCACTGGAGCTGATGCAAAGAAAGGAGCCCTGCTGCTCACATAGTGCTGGATATGCACATTGAGCCAACTGAAAACCCCCTTGTGGGAAGGTTCACTTGGATTGCAGCACTACTGGAACTCTGTCATCCCAAGGGGACAAAAGAAACACGTAGTTGAGAAGATTGATTCTTGAAACATGCAATACAACTGCGCTGCCATCAGATGCGAATTCCAAGCTCTGCGAGGCTGAACAGGAACGCTTTTCTTACCCTTCCGCATTCTTAGGCTGTGCATAACCCGGGTGGTTTGGGTAATACCCTTGCAAACACAGTGTAACAGAGCAAAACCCACTGCACCAAAGCCTGGCTGCTGACATGCCACACATTGTAAAGAGCAGGGTGGAGAGGCAGAGCTCAGGGGGATGGAGCAGCTCTAAGACAGACACTAGATTCTGTGCTCTATTGCACTCCATCCCTGCAATATTAAATGTTGACAAGCAATAAATATCCCAAATTACATTCTTTACAGCAATTAGACACAGTAACTACGTTAACCCCAACAATTAGTTAGCTAATGGGGTGGGTTTTGGTGAGAAATGTCATTCAGGGAGCAAAACACGTGTTGTAATCGCAATGGGATTAGGATTCCTTAGAGAATTCAGAAAGCAGCTCTTTTATAGCCCCTCTCTCCCCTTCCCTTGCAAACAGCGCAATCTGGCATCACTCAAAGTTTACATTTCAAGAATTCCAGGTAAAATATTCCCAATGTGGAACTGGGATCAGGGTATCAAACCATCAGCTTATGATCGGCTGCTGGTAGAATTACTCTCCCCCAAGCAAGCTTAAATCAGATGTTAAACGTTATCAATAGTGTATTAACATTTAGTGATTCCAAGCTAGATGTTAGTACTCAGAATCTACCTTCACATTCAAATTTCTCTCGAGGCACATCAGCTTCTTAATGTCTGCCTAATGGCCTTGGGCATTTAGATTGTAAATTCTCTGGTGAAGGGACTAGTTTATATGCCATATTTGCTGACAAGGTATATAATAGAATCACAGAATAGTTTGGGTTGGAAAGGACCTTAAGATCATCCAGTTCCAACCCCCCTGCCATGGGCAGGGACACCTCACACTAAACCAGGGCACCCAAGGCTCTGTCCAACCTGGCCTTCAACACTGCCAGGGATGGAGCACTCACAGCTTCCCTGGGCAACCCATTCCAGTGCCTCAGCACCCTCACAGCAAAGAATTTCTTCCTTAGATCCAATCTAAACCTCCCCTGTTTCAGTCTGAACCCATCACCCCTTGTCCTGTCACCACAGTCCCTAATGAAGAGCCCCTCCATGCATCCCTTCCTTACTACTTAAATGGACTAAGGCAGGGGAAAGTGTGTGTAGCTGATGACACAAATACTCCGATAGAACAGAATGCATTTAAAGGCACAGTTTCATGTCTAGTCTTGCAAATGTAATCAATACTCATACTTCTTACTGCTGCAGTTGCTGGTCACCTGACCTCGTGTGTCATATCCAACAACAAAGCCTCTCTGCTTAAAGTCTGAGAAACACCTCTCAAGATACTTGTAGATCCCCTGGAAAGAGAGAAAAGAAGAGGTTGGGAAGAATGAGCTCCAGTGCAGCACACACAAACATTACAAATGATCACAGAATCATAGAACAGTTTGGGTTGGAAGGGACCTTAAGATCATCCAGTTCCAACCCCCCTGCCATAAGCACGGACACCTCACACTAAACCAGGGCACCCAAGGCTCTGTCCAACCTNGGAAGGACCTTTAGGTCAACCAGTTCCAACCCCCCTGCCATAAGCAGGGACACCTCACACTAAACCAGGGCACCCAAAGCTTCATCCAACCTGGCCTTGAGCACTGCCAGGGATGGAGCACTCACAGCTTCTCTGGGTACCCTGGGCCAGCGCCTCAGCACCCTCCCAGGGAACAGCTTCTGCCTTGTATCCAACCTGAACCTCCCCTGTTTCAGTCTNCACTGCCAGGGATGGAGCATTCACAGCTTCCCTGGGCAACCCATTCCAGTGCCTCAGCACCCTCACAGCAAAGAATTCCTTCCTTAGATCCAATCTAAACCTCCCCTGTTTCAGTCTGAACCCATCACCCCTTGTCCTGTCACTGCAGTCCCTAATGAAGAGTCCCTCCCCAGCATCCCTATAGGCCCCCTTCACACACTGGAAGCTGTTCTGAGGTCTCCATGCAGCTTCTCTTCTCCAGGCTCAACAGCCCCAATGTTCTCAGCCTGTCTTCGTATGGGAGATGCTCCAGTCCCCTTCCATGTGGGATGGAGAATCTTCCATGTGGGATGGAGAATGCCAGTAGGCAAACCCCAGCTCAGCTAAAACATCAATCCTGCTATTCACAAAAGCAGCAGCATTTTTATCCCAGTGTTCCCAGAAAGAAAGAAACCAGAGCAAACCAGGGAAATAAACCCCACACAACACTCAGTGACCTGACAGCAGTAGCAGAAAGCTGGAACAAGCAAAACCCTCAAGCAATAAATAGTTGTTTTCAGTCCTTCCTGGGCTTTTACCTTGGAGACCCAATTGAGAGCAATCCACTTGTTGAAAGCCCATCCACTGTGGCAATGTTGGGCCAGTGCCAGGCAGTGCTAATCTCTATCCTTCAGCTCACAGTACAAGTCAGGCACCTTTTCATCACCATTTCAAACCATCAGCTCTAAATCTGCATTAAAAGGATGCTTCATCCCCACCCACTTCCTCAACCAAAGGTTTATTACTAGTGACCTGCTCCAGGTGGACAGATTAAAGCCCTTGATGTATGCACTATGCAGATAAACCAGCAAAACTGCAAACTGCTGTCTCTATGTCAAGGCAGAACCTTTCCAGTGGAGAAGTATCAGAGATCAGCCCCATGTAAGGAGGAGAAAAGGGAGAAGATTTGTAAAACACATTGGGGGTGAGGAGAAATACTTACTGAAACATACACAGGGAAAACAAACAGCCCCTTGCTCAGCTACCCCTTTACCAAAGGGGAGGAGAGAGACGCCCTTTGGGATCACAGAATCATAAGCTGGATATGGTTGGAAAGGGACCTTAAGCTCCTCCAGCACCAACCCCTGCTCCCACGGGCAGGGACCCCTTCCACTGGAACAGCTTGCTCCAAGCCCCTGNCCAACCCCTGCTCCCACGGGCAGGGACCCCTTCCACTGGAGCAGCTTGCTCCAAGCCCCTGTGTCCAACCTGGCCTCGAGCACTGCCAGGGATGGGGCAGTGTCGTGGTTTAAACCCAGCCACGCAGCTCGTTCACTCACTCAACCCCCCCCCTTTCTTGCCCTCCCCTGCTTCCAGGGGGATGGGGAGGAGAATCAAAAGAATGCAACTCCCACAGGTTGAGATCAGAACAGTTCAGTAACTAAGGGATAACACAAATCACTGCTGCTGCCACCAATAATAATAATGATAAAGGAAATAACAAGGGAAAAGAATAGAGCATCTCACCAACCACCGACAGGTAACTCACGACACCCCAACCCAACCGAGTGCTGGACCAACCAACTCCTCCAATGACCCCAAGAGCCCTCGCCCTTCCAGGTAACTCTCACAGTTACATCCTTGGCATGCCGTGCTATGGTATGGAATACCTCCTTGGCTAGCCTGGGTTAGGTGTCCTGTCCCTGCTTCCTCCTGGCCTCCCCTCCTCCCTGGCAGAGCATGAGGCTCACAAAGTCCTTGGTCAGAACAAAACATTCGAGCAGTAACTAAAAACATCCCTGTTATCAGGTTTGTTCCCAGGTTGAGTCAAAACCCAGCTGCACCAGCTACTAAGGAGGAGAAAAACTGACTGCTATTGCTGAACCCAGGACAGGCAGCCACAGCTTCCCTGGGCACCCTATGCCAGTGCCTCAGCACCCTCACAGGGAACAGCTTCTGCCTTATCTCCAGCCTGAACCTCCCCTGTTTCAGTCTGAACCCATCACCCCTTGTCCTGTCACTGCAGTCCCTAATGAAGAGTCCCTCCCCAGCATCCCTATAGGCCCCCTTCACACACTGGAAGCTGCTCTGAGGTCTCCATGCAGCTTCTCTTCTCCAGCCTCAACAGCCCCAACTTGCTTAGCCCATCAATAGCACATTATATGATGTTGGGCTTCACCTTTCCTGTGGCCTTCAAGTCCCATTAGTTTCCCAGTTCAAATGTCTCTGGAAATCCATCACAGACACAACCTAGGATGGATCAGCAGTTTTAGACAAAAAGGCACTGTTGTTAATGGAAGCTTCCAGGGTTACAGTTCACTACAACCAGAACCCAGCCCTAACACAAACTGATGGCTTGGCTTCACGAGCAAAGATTTGGGAAGGGCTTTACCCACGCTTACTACAAGCACCATGACCAAGGGATATGCAGATCTGGTTGGAAAAGGGTGCTCAGGCACCCAGGAAGTGTCTGACCAGGACTGTCATCTCCTGAGCAATCTGGAGCTACCCATGTGCTGGTCCACCTGCACGCAGGGCTGGATCTGCAGCTTCCATGCACCTTGTCAGCTGCTGGTCTGACCCTCACCTGTCCATACAGACAGGTGAGAGTGAGCCCCTGAGAGTGGGTTTGTCAGGGGAGGGCAGTGTGCACACAGCTGGCCCCCCCTTTTACACCTGAGCTTTAACTGCCACATCTAGATAGCTAGGATGGTGACAGCAAAGTCCTCAGGTCTTGTAAGTGTCCTTCTCTTCGATGGAAGACCATAGAAGGCTAGATGAGCTCCATCAGCCTGGGTTTGAAGATAGGAGTTTTCCTTCTCCTATGAGGAAGGCCTGTCCTCGCTAATGAAGATACAGGAATGGCTTTCACCCACACATCCTGACCAAGACTGACTGAGCAGGATTGCTATTGCAACAGATCATCAGGAGAGTAAACCTAACCTGGTGTTCATAGCAACGCTGCTTTTTGATCCTTCAGTGTTGGCTCTTCCTATCATTCTGAAGCAGAATTCACCAAGCCTAGGATTGTTCACCCACTAATAGGGAATGTGAGCTGGGCTTAGACCTAACACAACAACACCACTGTGAACATACCACAGCAAACAGCAGCCTAAAAG
>NDXB01012984.1:2287-20694 GCA_002631895.1 Agapornis roseicollis | reverse complement strand
ATTCATTTAAAAAAAAAAAAAAAAAAAAAGAAAACAAACATGGAACTATCTTAAGCTTTATATAGTTCACTTTGGAAATTCATTTAGAAATAGGAATACTGTTCTCCTATAGGAAAAACTTAGTAATGAAGAGTTTTGTAAAATTGTTTTTCTAATCAGACTTACCCATGCAATTTTTTAGTATAGAAAGGGTATTTTCTATCAGTTCATTAATCAGAAATTCCCTTTGTCCACCCCTTGTCCAGTATGTTGCATCTGAAAAAAAAAAAAAAAAGTTAATTTGATATTTATAAAAGTTTTGTTATAGCAAACACAGACAGGGAAAAGAGCTTACTCTTGTATGAAAAAAAGAAAAATTCAATCTCTTGATGAAAATGTTTGAAAAAATGAAATCTATCTACTCATTATAACTGGTTTATGTTCTCTTCAAAATACCAAGTTTTCTGTTTTCAAATTTAATTTAAAAAATAGGTCATTGTAAGTTTTTTACATGGAAGTGGGAGAAAGAACCAGATAATACAGGACATCACTTGAGGTTTAAAGGGACTATGTCCCTGTCAAAACAAAAAGCAAACCAAACCAAAACAAACAAAAACAAACAAGCAAACCATGCTAATGTTAGCCAAAAAGTTTAAATAATTTAAAATAAGCTTCCATGAATTCTTGAATAACAGGGTAAAGAACTTTTATGGTAAAAGGAGATCCCACAATAAGTGGCATTAGAACACTGAAACAAATATTGATTTTAAAGTGGTTTTAACTCCTGAACAGAACTTTCTGTCACTAGAAAATATGTAGGTAGAAAGAAATGGACATTTCAAAATATTACACTAGTGTTGATAAAGGATTCAGTGTAATTCTTACCTTTCTCTCTAGGTCATGACAGAAAAGTTATATTTCTCAGATAAGCAGACAGACTAACATTTAAAACAAACAAACAAACAAACAAAACCCAAAAACCAAAACCAAAAACCAGAAAACACAACAAGCCAACCAACCAAAAAATCCCAATCTAATTATTTTGACAAGATGGTTGATTTTCTACCTAGAAATAAATTTTAACAAAGAAAAGGAAATATCCAGCAGAAAGTGTTACCATGAAGTTGTTAGCAAAGGTGTATTTCTAAGCTTGCATGATCATGTAATATTTTTTGCACTTCTGTTTTCAAAAATGTTCAGGCTATATTTGCTTCATGCAGTGCAGAATTTTCTGACGTTCTTGGCCACCGAATAATAAGGAAGCTGGTTTCTGCTCACTATTTAAAGTGGAAATGTGTCCTTCTTAATTCAGGTCCCAGCCCAAACTAGTAGGCTCTGCTTTTATTTAGGTATTGTTAATTTGGTATTGGGCCCAGAAAGCAGTGTTCTGACTTTCACCCATAAACAAGACCAAGCATCTGTGGCTATGAGAACACAGATTTTCTCGATAGCTTGTGTATTTCTGTGCCACTCCACTGCACTATGTCTCTGTATCCCCACTGAAACCAATTAGAAATCTTGTTGTGTGAAGCACTGTATAACCATGCCAAAATACACAGGGATTAAGTAGCCATGACAGATAAAGGAAGAAAGTACTAAATGCACACATTTGAAACTGATGAAGATTAAGGGCCTCATGTAAATAAAGCTGTCTCTGTATTATTGCTAGTCCTTAGCTTCTCTAGGAATCACCAGGTCTGGGACTGATGTAGGACAGCCCTCAAAACATGTAAATGGTTCCCCAGGCTCCATTCTGGATCTCAAGTTTGGCAGGTTTTGCCATCATGAGAATAAGTTCTTAATTTGCTTTCATAAGATAGTGCAGTATTTGCAGCAGAGGCATCACTAAATCCAGGTTGCCTCCATACATCACTGAGTGCACCAGAGACAGTGCCACAATTAACCTAGTGGCACTTACAGGGCTGAAAATCACAGGTGTCTTTGAAAAACGAAAATACAATAAATATATTTGTTCCATTTAATTATCTTCTACTTTTGAAGCTTTTGAAGATTTTTTATGTTTAAAATCAGAGTGAAGATAAAATGTGTGACTTTTTGAGGGATTTTCAGGTCAGAGAAGAGATTTTTTACAGGTAAATATTTTAAAAAAAGAGCCTTTTTTAGGCTTTTTCTCCATGTCCACTGAACGCATTCATTTACAAATGCTCTTCTTTAGCACTGTCTAAAAATCTTACAATCTCAACAAGAAGTTATGACAATGAAATTTTTTTCACAAAGAAATGGAGTAATGAATATGAGTAATTTGTGAAGTTCACCTGTCATCTGTAGTAATCAACTTGGGAGAGTATGCAGTAGGCACTCTAGGAATCATTATTACAATTATATCCTGAACATCTTTAAAGAAAGAATATCTAGTTCCTGCTTTTATCATAGGTCATTTTCCACTAGTAGACTAAAGCAGCACAGGCCACTTTGACTTCACTGGCTTCTAGAATTTGTTTCTTTTAGCAAAGTTTTCAATATACCTAAGCCATTTGGGTATCTTTAATCTCACATCAGAACAAAATGTTTAAACTTCAATCCATTTTCTGAAGAAAGTGTCTCTTGGTTTTCAGAGAGAGATCTAAGGTCAGAGTTCCTTTTGTATTAGTAGAACAATAGCAAAGATAACCATATTGTGCCACTGACTTGAAGTGCCAGATTATTGCATAATACCAGTCAGAAACATTTCAGCCCTTCATGTTTGCTTCACTAATTGTTAACAACCTACAACAGTATCTTCTTCAAATATAAATATAGGTTGGAAGCTTTAATGGTAAATAAAAGTGACAAAATTATATAAACTGTATCAGATCAAAGAGGGAAAATCTCTTTACAGACATTAAGGGGTATCATTTACACTGTTAACTGAGCCCATTACAGAAATTATAATTACTTTTCTATTATTGCTCCCAACTCGCACAGAGGGCACCTGATTTATTTTTCTTTTTAAAGAAAGAGTTTATTTTTCTTTTTAAAGAAACAGTTTATTTTTCTTAATATTGAAGCAAAAATTAAAATAATTCTAAGGATTTAGAAATGAAATAGCTACATCATGTTGAAATATTACAATGTTGTAAGAAAGCTGCAGTCACAGGGAATAAAAAACCTAATCACTAAAGAAACATGGGGATGTATTTTGAAATGGCATATATTTTATTATTAAAGGTATGTATTAATGCCTTTCAACTCACATATAGAAATCTCTTCCCATACATTTGGTTGTATTATATATGTTTGACATTTGGTTGAAAACAACAGAGAAGAAAAATTATTGCAAATTCAAAAGCTGATTTGTTAAAGAAGAAAATAATCATTATATCTTGAAGGAAAAACACAATATTAGGTTGTTACTGCACACACAAGAACTAACATTACTGGGAAGCTCTAAAACAACATGAACCTGAACTGACTGAGGCAGAAATACTCTGGTAAAAATGTAGTGTGTGCCATGGGCATAATACTTTAGCAGAAGAAGAAAATCTCAGAACTTACCTCAAAAAAAATAAAATCGCAAACCAACAGCACTTAGATGCCACACAAGTTTTACTAAATATAATTTATCACAAATAGACAAACTATTCAAATTCTTAATACAATAACAGAGCTTTAAAGTAGAAGTAAAAATTCAGAAGATATTGAAATGGAAGCAAAAGGTGTGGGAAAAGTCTTTGTATGACTGTGAGAATTAGGAAACTTCAGTTTCATCTAAGAACTCCAGTTAATTTTAGCAGTAGCATCATTAAAAATAATAATAACTAAAAAGATTTAAAACTTCCTCCTGTCTTACAAACTTAGTAGCTGGTGCAGTGTTTTTGACTTTCAGCCTGGGAACAACACTGGTAGCACCAATGGTTTTAGTTGTTGATAAGTAGTGTTTACTCTGGCCAATGACTTTCTGAGTCTCATGCTCTACCAGGTAGGAGGGAAAGCCGGGAGGAAGCAGAGACAGGACATCTGATCCAAACTAGCCAAAGAGGTATTCCATGCCACAGCACATCATGCCCACTATATAAACTGGGGGCAGTTATCCAGAAGGGTTAGATCACTGCTTGGGTCCAGCTGGGTAATGGTTAGAGGGTGGTGAGGTGTTGTATTCACTTCCCTCGTTATTTCCATTATCATTGTTATTATTGGTGGCAGCAGTAGTGGTTTTGTGTTATACCTTAGTTACTGGACTGTTCTTATCTCAACCCGTGGGAGTTACATTCTTTTGATTCTTCTCCCCATCCCTCCAGGAGGAGGGGGAAGAAGAAGCAGGGGAGTGAGCGAGCGGTTGTGTGGTTCTGAGTTACCAGCTGGGCTTAAACCATTACAGATTGCTTCCCAGTGACACCTACTTTGTCAGCTTCCCTGTCATTGGAGAACTGCTCACACGGAGCATAATCCCTAGATCCCAAACATTTACTCTATGCCTGGTCAGAGTAGCCCTGGAAGACTAGGAAAAAACTGATCATGAAGAACAGAATTGTGATCTCTCCTGATGATAAATCTGTTTATGATTTATCTAAAATTTCATTTAGAAATATTTCTAAGTTCATGGCTGAATGTTGCCCAGCCAGTAATTCAGCACCAAGCAGCTACTCACTCACTTCTCCTCTTATTTCCCTTCCTCACTCCCAGCAGGATGAGGAGAATGAAAATAATGTAAATCCTATGGGTTGAGATAAGAACAGTCCAATAACTGAAGTATAATACAAAATTAATACTACTACCACCATTAATAAGAATAATGACAAGGGGAGAGAATATAAAACTAAAAAGGGAAGGAAAAAAAAACAATAAACATAAGTGATGTACAATACAATTGCTTAATACCTACTGACCGATACCCAGCCCAACTCAAGCAGCCTCTGGGCTCTCTGTGAGACTATCCCTGTTTTATATACTGGCCATGATGCGCTGTGGTATGGAAAACCACTTTGGCTAGTTTGGGTCAGATGTCCTGTCTCTACTTCCTTCCAGCTTCTTGTGGCCCTCCTCACTGGCAGAGCATGAGACTGAAGTCCTTGATAGGAGTAAGCATTTCTTAGCAACAATTAAAACATGGGTGTGTTATCAACATTCTTCACAGACTAACACAGCACTGCACCAGCTACTAAGAAGGCGAAAAATAACTGTTGCAGCTGAACCCAGGAGAGTATCCACCCCTTATTCTATACCATTCACTTCATATTCAGATCCCACATTTTCCAATATGCCATCACTTTTTGTCTCTTGATGTACAGATATACACACATACACAGAAAGAGACAGATAGCATTTCTTTGTCCATGGACCATCCCTATAAATTTCACTGAGTTCATTCAGTCCATGACATCAGATACAGTCTGCTGTAACAGTCTTTCAGGGCAGGAGAGATGGTGTTTAGTATTGAATTGTTGCCTGCTAACGACACCGTCAAACTCATCTGGTCTATTAAAGTTAATTTTTGGGGTGATGACTGGAGGGAAGTCAGGGTCAGTTGGTGGTGACCTGAGGACAGTATTGGGAGACTCCAGCTGCTGCTGCCAGCTTTTTCCGTTACTTTATTCTCTGCTGACAATCACAACAGCACATATCTGCTTTTCAAAGCTCAGAATGGTAGAGATACAAATCTAGCTGATGGGCTATAGCGGTGTCATATAGCAGGCAACAGCATATAATTGAATTCATTGGCTGTTTTCACTCAAATTAAATCCCCTTGAAGTACACATCAGACTTCCCTATCTACCCACATTGTCCACTAAGTATATCCAGGTCTCTGAGCAAAAGCAATCACATGAGTGGTTTCGCCTTTACCTGAAGCAGGAATGACCCAGACTGTCTTCCCCAGCAAATTCTTTATGCGCACCACAGGAGCTTTATCCCCCTCTACAATATGTAAATGTTCTGATTTGGCTGGGCCAGCCCTGTTGGCCAATCCCCTAGAGTTGACCAACTAGGTGGCCTTTGGTAAATGTGTATCCCAATGTCTGAAAGTCCCACCACCCATTGCTCTCAGTGTAGTTTTATAACAGTTTTTAACACTCAGTTTTCCCAGAGGCTGGTGCATGGTAGGGGATGTGATATACCCACTCAGTGCCNCTTTTGTTCAGAATGTGTCCCAAGGTTTGAAAGTCCTGCCACCCATTGCTCTCAGTGTAGTTTTTAACAGCCCATTGTACCCTTCAATTTTCCCAGAGGCTGGTGCATGGTAGGGGATGTGATATACCCACTCAGTGCCATGCTCTTTGGCTCAAGCACCTATAATGAGAAATAAGTCCCATTGACTGACTCAATTCTCTCTGGTGTGCTGTGTTACCACAAAATCTGTTTCTCAAGGCCCAGTACAGTGTTTCAGGCAGTGGCATGGGGAACAGCATATGTTTCCAGCCATCCGGGGGTTGCATCCACCATGGTAAGCACATGGCACTTGCCTTGGTGGGTTGGTGGGAGCATGATATAGTCAATCTGCCAGGCCTCCCCATATTTGTACTTCAGCCATTGTCCTCCTTACCAAAGAGGCATTAACCATTTAGCTTGCTTACTTGTAGCACATGCTTCACATTCATGAACAAACACTGGGCAATAGTGTCCATTGTTAAGTCCACCCCTCAATCAGGGGCCCATCTGTGTGTTGCATCTCTGCCTTGATGGCCCGAGGTACCGTCCACCCACCAGGCCAAAAATAATTCACTCTTATGTTGCCAATCTAAGTCCATCTGAGCCACTCCAATCTTAGCAGCTTTATCCACTTGTTGGTTGTTCTGGTGTTCCTCATTGGCCCAACTCTTGGGTACATAAGCATCTACATGGCATACTTTTACCACCAGGTTCTGCACCTGGGCAGCGATATCTTGCCACAGTGCAGCAGCCCAGATGGGTTTACCTCTGCGTTGCCAATTGCTCTGCTTCCATTGCTGCAACCACCCCCACAGGGCATTTGTCACCATCAATGAGTTAGTATAGAGATAAAGTACTGGCCACTTTCCTCGTTCAGCAATGTCCAAGGCCAGCTGGATGGCTTTCACCTCAGCAAACTGACTTGATTCACCCTCTCTTTCAGCAGCTTCTGCAGCTTGTTACCGGGGACTCCATACAGCTGCCTTCTGTCTCTGATGCTTTCCCACAATACTGCAGGACCCATCAGTAAACAAGGCATACTGCTTTTCACTTTCTGACAGTTTATTATATGAGGGGACATCTTTGGCATACATCACCTCCTCCTCTGGTGACACTCCAAAATCTTCTGGCCAGTCCACGATAACTTCTAGAATTCCTGGATGACTGGAATTTCCTATTTGAGCTGATTGTGTAATTAGTGCAGCCCACTTACCCCATGTACCACTGGTTGCATGATGTGTAGAGGAGACCCTGCCTTTGAACATCCAGCTCAGCATGGGCAACCGAGGTGCCAAAAGGAGCTGTGCTTCAGTGCCAATCACTTCCAAAGCAGCTCGAATCCCTTCATAGGCTGCCAGTATCTCTTCCTCTGTTGGGGTATAGCTGGCCTCAGATCCTTTGTATTCCTGACTCCAAAAGCCGAGGGGTCGACCTCGTTTCTCCCCTGGTGCTTTCTGCCAGAGGCACATCTGTGGGAATCTGGCGATGTCCATCTTGCCATTTTATTCCCAAAAAATTGAATCTCCCGAGCAGATCCCTTGACCTTACTCCATTTTATGGCTTTTAGCAGAATTTAGATTATTTTCCTCCCTTTCTCAAAACCTTCTTCCTCTGCATTGCCCCACACGATAATGTCATCAATGTATTGCAGGTGTTCTGGAGCTTGCCCCTCTTCCAGTGCTGTCTGGATCAGCCCATAGCAGATGGTAGGGCTGTGTTTCCACCCTTGGGCAGTCTGTTCCAAGTGTACTGGACACCCCTCCAAGTAAAAGCAAACTGTGTCCTGCACTCTGCTGCTAAAGAAGTTGAGAAAAATGCATTGACAATATCACTTGTGGCATACCACTTGTCTGCCTTTGCCTCCCGTTCATACTGCAGTTCTAGCATGTCTGGTTCAGAATCATAGTTGGCCCTTTGGAAATCCAGAATTGTGACCTTGCTAGGTATTCTATTCCTCCCACACAGGATCCTAAACTCCACCATCTCGTGGTCACTGCAGCCAAGGCAGCACTCGATGCTGGTGTGACTTCATTCAGGCGATGATAGTCTGCTGTTAGTCTTNAGTTGGCCCTTTGGAAATCCAGAATTGTGACCTTGCTAGGTATTCTATTCCTCCCACACAGGATCCTAAACTCCACCATCTCGTGGTCACTGCAGCCAAGGCAGCACTCGATGCTGGTGTGACTTCATTCAGGCGATGATAGTCTGCTGTTAGTCTTCACTCTCAGTTAGACTTTTGCACTGGCCATACGGGGCTGTTAAAGGGTGAGCAGGTCCTGCTGATCAGTCCTTGGCTTTCCAATCAACCGATCAGCTTATGGATGGGAATCAGGGAGTGTCAGAGTTGTTGTACTTGATCTCAGAGTTTATTTATGTCACGCCTTACTAGCAGCCAGTATTTGCTGTTTTAGTGTTTATCAGCTTTCCGGCTTGGGCTAAGGCTCTCATTCAATGTACTTTACGATAATGGCTTGTCATACAATAGAATTATTGATTGTAAAACTGATCTGGTATGCATTCATAGCAAGGCCATCACCTCCATAATTTGGGAGGCATGTAATGAGAATTTTTAACAATCACACCTCTTTTTTTCCTCCCTCAGAAGGCCAATCTATGAAGGAGACATCCTCCCAAATCTTTCACTCCCTGACACGGCTATTTACAGTAGCATTTGAGAATGTTACAGCTGAATCGAGGACTCTGCGTGATTCTGTGATCTTTTTAATATAATAGATTGTTATTAAATAAATGGGTTTAGTTTATCTTCATCATTTGATCATTTTTCCAGCATTTGACAGAAGATATGGCAGACCTTTCTGTAAAATGGCAAAGTAATTATAAAGAAAAATTTTTTACATATTACAAAACCAAACATTTTTACAAAGCCTCGTAAGTTTTGGATTTGAACATCTTTGTTAAATTTTGCAATAGATGTTTGGATTTGGACACTCATTTCTAGCTAACTTCCATTAACTTCCTCCTGATTCTACCTCAAAAAAAAAAAAAAAATGGGAGTATATAAAGTCCTGTCCTACTGGGCATAACATGCTGTGGTATGGGTCATCCCTTTAGCTGGTTTGGGTCAGATGTCCTGTTCCTGCTCCCTCCTGGCTTCTTCTGTCCCTCCTCACTGGCAGAGCACAAGAGACTCAAAAGTCTGTGATCGGGGTAAGCACCACTTAGCAACGGCTAAAACATTTTTGTGTTATCAGCTTTGTTTTCAGACTAAATCCAAAACACAGCACTGCACCAGCAACTAGGAAGAAAAATAACTCTATCCCAGCAAGGATCAGCCCCCATTAGGTACTGGAAAGCTGTTACAAGGTCTCCCTGAAGCCTTCTCTTCTCATTAAAAACCCCAAGTCCCTCAGCCTGTCTCCAGCTGGGCTGTGAGCATCTCCATGGTGCTTCTCTGGATTCACTCAAATAAGTCAACATCCTTCCTGTGCTGGGGACTGCAGAGCTGAATCCAGTTCTTCGGGTGGTGTCTAACAAGAGCAGAATAGAGGGTCAGGATCACTTCACTCAAACTGCTGGCTGTGCTTCTTTTGAAACAGCCCAGTATACAGTTGGCTTTGTGGGCTGTGAGCACACACTGCTGGCTCTCATCAACCAACATCCCCAACTCCCTCCTCAGGGCTGATCTCAATCCAGTCTCCACCCAGCCTGTGCTTTTGCTTGGAATTACCCCAATCCAGCTGCAGGACCTTGCATTCAGCCTTGGCCTATCCCTCTGGACAGCATTCTCTCCAGTGTGTTGACTTCACCATACAGTTTCAGATACTGGAAGGCTGCCAGAAGGTCTCCATGCAGCCTTCTCTTCTCCAGGCTGAACAGCCCCAACTCTCTCAGCCTATATTCATACAGAAGGTGCTCCAGTCCCCTGATCATCCTTGTGGCCCTCCTCTGCACTTGCTCCAACAGCTCCATGTCCTTTTTATGTTGCGGACACCAGAACTGCACACAATACTCCAAGTGAGGTCCCACAAGAGCAGAGTAGATGGGCAGGATCACATCCTTTGACCTGCTGGTCATGTTCCTTTTGATGCAGCCCAGGATATGGTTGGCCTTCTAGGCTGCAAGTGCACACTGCAGTCAGCTCATGTTCATTTTCCCATCAACCACCACCCCCAAGTCCTTCTCCGCAGGGCTGCTCTGAATTTCTTCTTTGCCCAACCTGTAGCTGTGCCAGGGATTGCTCTGACCCAGCTGTAGGACCTTGCACTTGGCATGGTTAAATGTCATGAGGTTGGCATCAGTCTACCTCACAAGCGTGTCATGGTCCCTCTGGATGGCATTCTTTCCCTCCAGCTTATCTGCCAAACCACACAGCTTGGTGTCATGGGCAAACTGTTATAAATGACTGAAGCCCAATGTTATAAAAATAAACTATTTTATTTAGGTTCATTTAATTTAGGCTGAGAGGCAATAGGCAAAGCAGCGCTGGGAACGCAGGGAGCCTCTGCTCCACCAGAACGCACGCGCAGTTAGAAAAAAAACAGTGTCCTCTTTGTATAGCTTCCTGGCCAATCCGCTTTCACTGGATAGTTGTCCTGATCTTCTTCCATTAGGTCGTTGGAGTTTCCGGGGTGCTTTTCCTTATCCCACTGGGTCCTTCAAAAGTCTTAGGGTCCCCTTGTCTCGGCGTGTTTTTCTCCCATTGGGTCTTTTGTAAATCTCAGGGTCTTATCTCTCCGTGGGCTTTTCCAGGAAGTGGAAGCAGTCAGCTCCCAGGCGGGGCTTCAGAGAGGCGGTCGCACCACCTCTAGGTGGGGTTTCAAAAGGGTGGTTATGTCAGCTGGGGGCAGGTTCTAAAAGACACACACACTCTTCTATATCTAATTCACAGCTATAGTGATCACACTTATTACACCACATTCTATTTTGAAGCAAATCATCCCTATGTTTCTCACAAAACTTGCTGAGGGCACACTCAATCCCACTGTCCAGGTCAGCGACAAAGACGTTGAACAAGACCGGTCCCAACACTGATCCCTGAGGAACACCACTCGTCACTGACCTCCAGCCAACACAGAGCCGTTGACCACAACTCTTTGCGTGCGGTCATCCAGCCAGTTCTTTATCCACCTATCGAATTGATGTCTCTCCAATTTAGAGACAAGGATGTCATGTGGGACAGTGTCGAACACTTTGCATAGGTCCAGGTAGATGACATCAACTGCTCTACCCCTGTCCATCAGTTCTGTAGCTCTTCGTTGAACAAAGCGTAATGTGTTTAAACTTAAACATTGGAAGTTTAGGTGGGATATAAGAAGGAAGTTCTTTACTGTGAGCGTGTTGAGGCACTGGAATGGGTTGCCCAAGAAAGTTGTGAATGCTCCATCCCTGGCAGCGTTCAAGGCCAGGTTGATCAAAGCCTTGGGTGACATGGTTTAGTGGGAGGTGTCCCTGCCCATGGCAGGGAGGTTGGAACTAGATGATCTTAATGTCCTTTCCAACCCTAAGTATTCTATAATTCTATGATTCCAATCAGCTGTGCCGGCTGTATCCCCTCCCAACTCCTGCATCTACTGTTCTCTCATAGGTGGTATGGAGTGAGAAGCAAAAAAGGCTTTAATGCTCTGTAAAGCTCTGTTCAGCAATAACTGTAATTAAACACAGTAGTTTCACCATATCGCATTTTTTTCTATTGTTTCTTTCAGAATTAACGATTAACTAATTGCTAATTACTGTTACTTTCTACATTTTCACCCTCCCATGTCACCTTTTCATGCTCTATTTTTATGAAATGTTTTCTGATATATTGAACTTTGACACAGAAAATATGCAAACAAATCCAAAACATATGAACTGCTTTTTAAAGCTTTCAGAATGTAAACAATTTGCTTGAGATTTTTTATTTGTCTGACCACTACTTCAAAAACTATCCTTGTAGGGAACTTATCTTTCATGAGGCATTCCTTGTTTCTTAGTATCTCTAAACAACATACATCCCAATCTATGCAAATAAGTCCAATTCATGAAAAATATGTTTGCATTAGCTTGGCATACTCTTGACCTCCATCTCTAGGAGAAAAAGAAAGTCCATTTTTTGTTACATACTCTTCTACTCCTAGCCTGTTCTAACTTGAAGAATAATACATTAGTTTCTATTCTTCTTTCTTCCAACAAATCCTTTTTCATTTTCAGACCACCTCCTTTCCATTTGTTATAGCAGTAGTACAGAAATTAGTATCAGTATCTCAAGCTGATCCTCTCTAATGTGAAATCAAGCCATGCAAATCTGTTTGTTTTTAAACTGAGTGAGAATCTTAGCTTCTGTTTGTTTATTCTGCTATTTGCAAATTATTATTATGAAACTCACTCTCGGCATCTGATTTAAATCCACACCTTGGTGTGAGGGATCTAGAGAATCCCTAGAATCACAGCTTGGTAATGCTTGTATGTAACACTGAAGCAAAACGCATAAGCCTTCTAGTGATCCCTTGTGACATAGCTCAGTGTTAACACCATGTCTACACTTGTGAGATGCTTACTTCAGTGATCACAAGAAAGCTACAAACACCATTTTATTTTTGCTCTACCATGCAACCATGCATTTAACGTAAAAGTTGATCAGACAGTAATACTCAGTTTATAAAATAACATTACAGGCAGTGTCCAGCATAATTTAATTGAGCAAGGGAGTACAGTTGAACATCAGATGCATTTCACAGTGGAGGAAAAGCCAATTTTTGCAATTTTTTATCAGAAAAAAAGCTTTGTAAATTCAGGGTAAATCTGGTATAAGTGAAATAAGAATGGAGGTATTGGAAGCATTAGTATTTCTTAAAAGAAATTACCATGATTAATTTAAATTAGTTATTCCTAAAGAGAAAGTCAGTTGTTATTATCATTTTGGTCTGAAGGTAATTTCTTGCATTACAGAATATAATAATAAGTCACATGTAAAATAGGTCTTTAAAAAGAGGTCCTAAAACCTCAGGCTTAACCTCAGGACTTTAACCTCAGGTTAAAAGGAGTTTAACATGAGTGTCACATTACACCTGTGTTGTATGTCCTTACTCTGAAAGTAAATTTTCCTGGAAAATGCAGTTCTACTTAACTTCTCTGACATGTTTCCACAAAGGCTGTTAGAGAGATTTTCGTAGCCCAGTAGAACAGATTTTTGAATACAGAGCTGTGATGTACAAATCTCATACTCAGAATTTCTTAGGTTTATGCACTCATATTAATAATATCTGCTATTGGTTAGATTTCATAAAGAAAGAGAATCAAATTGCATTTTGATGGAAAAAAGTATGATTGTTTTAAACATTTCTCTAATTATTGATAATGGTTTACTTCCAGTAGTTCAGGTAAAAACAGACACAGAGCACAGATAAAATGCAGCCCAGAAAGCCAACCATATCCTGGGCTGCATCAAAATAAGCGTGACCAGCAGGTCGAAGGACGTGATCCTGCCCATCTACTCTGTTCTCAGGAGACCTCAGTGGGAGTATTTGTGCATTTTTGGTGTTCCCAACATAAAAAGGACATGGACCTGTTGGAACAAGTCCAGAGGAGGGCCATGAGGATGATCAGGGGACTGGAGCATCTCCCATATGAAGACAGGCTTAGTGAGTCAGGGCTGTTCAGCCTGGAGAAGAGAAGGCTGCATGGAGACCTCCTAGCAGCCTTCCAGTATCCGAAGGGGGCCTATAGGGATGCTGCGGAGGGGCTCTTCATTAGGGACTGTAGTGACTGAACAAGGGGTAATGGGTTCAAACTTAAACAGGAGAGGTTCAAATTGGATCTAAGGAAGAAATTCTTTCCTGTTATTATTTTTATGTAGTTTATATAAAAATATGTTTAGTTCAGAAAGGCTGGTGTCCTAAAATGCAAACTCTTAATAAATATTTTCTAAGCTTTTTTAATTTTCCCCATGTACTTAAGAAGTTTTTCTCTCTTTATATGCACAGCTTAGTAGTATTTCATCAATTCTTTTCCTTTTTTTATGTGATATTTGACAGTTGTTTTCTAATCAAATATTATTCATATATTTTAATTATGAGTGATAATTTCATTATGCACTGTAAAGAAAACTCAAATGTTTTCAGCTGTAATGACACTTTTATGGAAAAGAAAGACTACCCAATTGATGAGAAAGGTAGGCAACCCCTTCAGATCAGTAAAAAAGCTATTGACTGCTTTTTTTCACATCCTCTTTATAAATATAAACCTACAAAATGTCACTCTCATTACTTGGTTAAGAGCTGCTTTAGGTAGGGAAAAAGAAAATAGAGACTAGAATGATTTCAATTTTTAGAGGAGGTGTCAACATAGAGTCCTTTTTATTCCTCCACAACTTCAATGAGTTGAGCAACTCAGTAGGATAATTAAAGGGGCTCAATAGGATGAATTGTAGGTAAACTACACTGCTCCTGGAAAGCCTGAAGCTTAGTCTGCCCGCCTTCCCTGGGGAGCTGTCTTTCAGCAAAGGCCATCTCTGCTGCCCCTGTCTGAGCTGTGCTGCAGATGCTCAAAGGCCTTCTCTGTGCCTAGGTTCATACAGCCTCAATCCCAGTCCAATATGGACCATGCACATTGCTTACCACCTTGGCCTTGGATGAGCCTTGCGCCAGTGAACATACCAGGCTATCAGAGCACCAAGGCTGGCCCTGGTCACTGTGTCTGGGTTTGCCTGATCCTGACCCTGATTTGCTATTTCAGTATGCTGTCTTTTTGTCAGACTAGGTCATCATCCTGCCTGCCTTGCATTCACCCTCACCTCCTGACTCCCTCTCCATGGGGAGCAGCCAGACTTTGATCCTTCCTAACAGTAGGTTAAGAAAGGAATACTAGCACTGTAGTGCAGAGCAGACCAGCGTATTATCACAAATGGCAATCAGAGATCAGATATCAAAGGAAAGAGCTAATCTTTCCATGGTATAGTTTATAGAAATGAACAGTTTGAAGAATTTTTAAGCTGGAGGTTTCATGATAACAGCAATGCTTGGATATCTCGGTTGGATGAATGTGACTATATAAGCACTTTCAGCTTTGAACGATTCTTTGGCAGTGTATCCCTCTCTATATTTTCACTATTGGTGGAAAAGCAATGCTCCTTACTCCTTTAAGGCAGCCAGGAAGGATTTGACTTTTCCATTGTGATACTTACATTAAAATACCTCTCATAATTCCAGCACAAATAGGCACAATCTAGCTACTATTTGGTACTAGATTAGCTTTCTCATAAGAATTATTATTTGGGATCTTGATGCAAGAGTTAAAACAACATCAATATTCCCCAAAGTTAAATGAATTTTTACCTTAGATTTTTTTTCCAAAGTCTCTTATAATGACAGATCCATCTACCAGGTCCACAGTGGAGAATTTGTATTCCAGCCTACTATTAAACTTAATTGGTGTAATTTTTATACCCACAGATATGGTAGAAGGCAAATAAAAATGAGATTCAACTGGTTACTAAACTACTCTACATAGAGCCATATTTATGGTTGTGCATAGAAATAGGACAGATCTTAAATAAATTGATGCTAAGGGAGCTGCTATAAAACTTCCCTTCATTAGTGGATTAAGCAATACAGCACAGATGAGCACAGAGATTTTTGTGTTGCTTTTATACTATTTTTGATGAAAGAACATAACGTATACATGAAAGAAATAGATTCACTAGCTACAGATTCAGTAGAAGCAGCAGAAGTCTTACATGAGTATCTGGTTTGACTTGATAGGCATTTGAGTAGATGTTTTCTTGTATAGTGCCTTCCTAGATTCTCTCCTGTGTTGAAAGTTCAAAGCTGTCTTTTAAAAAGTTGAGGACAATAAAACTCACTGGTTTGTAGGAAAAAGAAATTGAATCATAATACGTTTCTTTTCACCACTTCTATTGCAAGTGGTTTATTTAACTTTTTTGTTAATATGAGATTTTAAAAATATTCTATTGTGCTTGAAAAAGATCTCTGTGGTTTGATATAGAGATTCTCCAATGCTACATTATTCATTTTTAAATAAGATCCAGTATTATCTTTGCTTTGAAGTTGTACATAGTTGCTGAACAAAAAGTACTTGAAGCTTTGTAAACACAGCACATCTCCTAAGCCCTTGGAGTTTAATGGGGATGATGAAACATTTTTTTTTTCTTTCTTGGAAGGGACTGTTCTTCTAAGATATTGCAAGTAGAACCAATAAGGTAACACGGCATATTTTCATCTTCAAGTCACAACACTTACCAGAAACAAGCAACAGACTCTCAAATTACTTTTACACTGAAGTAGCAAGAAAAGTGTAATATAACTAACTAAAGAATGTGCTCCAAACACTGTAAACTCAGCCCAGGTATAATTTGTGTTCCCTAGATTTAAACTTAAGAACAGAGATAAAACCAGAAATAATCATTGCCTGCAACTTTAAATAACACCTGACATTAGTAAACTTTCTACAAGCTGTAATATAGATTTTGCTGCAATAATGGGAAATGACTGAAGTATGTATATGTGATTGCATTTTTCCATATAACTAAAAGTGGTTTATACTTGTACAGCAAAATGCATCTATATACCATGGGCATATGTAGCACATATAGATGAGAAATAATGTATGACTTATGCATACCTGTCTCAGGAATTTAGTAGAATCTTTTCAAATATTTTATTTCAAGGCATCAAGTTTCCTTTCTTTAGCTGTCCAATACTGAGAAAATAGCTGCATAAATGTGTCAACCATCTTCATTTTCAAATATTAGAATGTCACAGTACTAACGTTATGGTTTTTGATCTTAAGATCTTTAAACCTTTTTGCCTTTAATTCTATACAATGAACATTTTGATTATTCTTTTATTAGAGTTACTGTAGTACTTTCTTTCCCCTTTCCTTGAACACCTAGAAAATTACATGAAATTTTGAGTTCCCTATTTCCCCACTATCTCCACTACTTGTATAGCTCCATCACCACTTTTGTTACTGTTTTAAGAATTCGCTGCCAACACTAAGCAGAAGGCCTATGGCACCAAAAATGAAGGGATTGCAAGTTGAGTCCATGCCCTGAAACAATGAGCAACCGTGTATTCAGAAAGAATGTCTACTCTCTGCTTAATCAAGCACTCTGAGAGGTAACTCTTAAAAAAATGCCCCAAAGAATGGTTTTGTAAAAATTATTGTAATTATTGAAGACCAACTTTTTATAAAAGCAACACCATTTTCTAAATTTTAAATAAATTTTTGTGGATTACTTAATTAGCAACATCCAGTAAAACATCCAGTAGAGAAGATAATTACTTGATTGTCAAATGAAGTAACAACAGTTTTCCCTGCAGTGAAATCTCTACCACTGCAATTAGGTTATGTCATAGTTTACTCTGAAGGGAATATTAAAAACACAGGACCAGCCAGTTGCATCCACTGCATCTTTCTATTTATAGTTTAGTGCTAAATTGCTGTCTTCATGATGCAGCAAAGACATCATTAATAGAGTAACAACTTTTCTGTAGCTCAATTAAGTTCGCTACATGGATATTAATGTAAATATGAATCTTGTAAGAGAATTCTGTGGACTAATCTTTGTAGCATGATAGTAAAAATTATACGAATGAAGAGTTCTAAGAGAAAAAACACAGAAGAAATACATATAAGCAGGACAAAGGGAAGTATCAGTGAAAATATCTGATGCATTAAGTGAATTGTGCATTTCTTTTTTTTCTTTTTTTTTGCTTTCTTTTGCATTTCTTATTAGTTCACTATGCTGTATTTTTTTTTAAAAAAAAGAAATCTAAAAAACAAGCTTAAGGAAAACACTGCTGGATTACAGTGAAGAATTTCCTACCACCTAATAGTCCATTTTGCAAAAAGATATAAAAGTCCTATCTGTTTAGATGCTAGCACCTGTTTGTTTGTGTTCATTTTTATAGATAAAACAATGTAATTCACTGGTGTGAATACTGTTTGGTTTTCCTTGTATATTTGATTGATAAGGAAACTAGATATTTTTATGCCTAATGTAAAATCATGCTGCATTTCTTTTGCCCAGAAAACCAGATTGTATTGCTAAGCGAATCACTTAATGGAGGAAAAAAAAAACCAAACCAAAACAAACAAACCAGATGAAAATGGCTTTGCAAAGTCTTCAGTGAGTTAGGAGAATCTTAAAATACTTGACATTTATAAAATGGGAAACAGCAGTAGTTTCATGTTCTCCCTGAAGTAAAGGTAACTGTTAGGAGGCTTCTGGTTCAAGATTTGAGCTTTCTCTTCTTATAAAAAATTATAGTACTTTCTAAAATAATTTAAAGAAAAGAATAGGCACAAGAGGTAGTCAGGAAAACAAAATGTGATAAAGGGTGTTGGTTACATTTCTTTTCCTTTTGTTGTTTTTGTTTTTTTTT